>JAFEMH010003430.1:0-266571 GCA_022495995.1 Adenophora triphylla var. japonica
AGCGACCATCCTCCCGATGAATCTCTTAGCCTGGATCACTTGCTTCTGTTTAGCTTCTCGACGACCACCTCCGAAACCGCACAAAAGCAAAAGCGTCGAAATGCTTGAAGCGAAAAAATGATGACAGGAAAGAAAAGAAAAAGACAAAAAAGCAGAGAAAGAAAGAGAAGGGGGAAAAGGTGAAGCCATACCTTCATACTCCTGGGACGAGGCTTCGGAAAGCTCGCTGCTAGCCGTCTCAGCCGAGGGATCTCTGCACCCTCAATCGGACCCCATCCTCGATATATGAAAAATCCGTCCGAGGGTACCGCGGGATCCCAAGCCCTCTCTATCCAGAACCCGAGGCATCCTCGGCCTCCTCAAAACAAATACGGGTACGGCTCGCCGCCACAAATGCCGAGAAGTGCCGGCCGGCTCTGCTGTAGTCATCCCAGTGTCACAGATCTGTCACTCGGGTGCATCATATCGGCGGGAGGCTCCACCGGTGTCCTCAAAGGCGAGTTCACGCCATGCTGGCGCGTCACCCTCTCTCCTGCATAATAGGCATCGCAGTCGACCTCTCGAATCCTCCGCCGCAGACAGGCCCAAATCCCGGCGCCCTTCACCAAGCGCCACCTCGAATCGATCCTGTGGATAGAATATCATCCTCTCATCCGTCTCGCCTCCGTCAAAGGAAGGCAATCCGCGTACTCGAGAGTCGTACGCCCCGGAGCTTATCTTCTCCGGCATGCTTGGACCAAGAGTGCATGGCCGGATACGCCCGACGTACTCTGCCGGCCGCCGCCACATCGTGACGTGGAAAAACTCCAACGCCCATACCTGCGAAAGGTAAAAATCCAATCAATCCAAAGGCAAAAGAAAAGTGTGTGCTCAAAAAGAGGAGGGGGAAAGCAAAAAGAGAGCTTATACCTCTGGCAAACTCAAAGCAAGATAAGGAGCTCACAGCCTTCCGGCTGTACCTATTAAGAGCAAAGTAAAGCTCTGCCAATCCGGCCTCTCCCTCAGAGACATCTTCACCATCTCCATGTCCTCCAAGGACCTCAAGAAGGCAAAAGACTGCCGTCCCCTCAGCATGCCCAAAGAGGGTGCTCGAAAAAGCAAACCACAAGAAGGCCCTGGCAATCTGATCGGCGCCTATCCTCTCCTCCCCAGCCTCGTAACTCACAATGGTCTCCACAATCTTCCCGTAGACCACGGCATACTCCATCCCCATCCCCTTTTTGGGAATAGGGGAAAATCCCAGAAGAGCCTGCAGATCCGCATCACTGTAGCCGTCCCGCCACTCAATGCTGCGCCCGTTGAAGGACAAACCCGTGATCGCAGCATAGTCGGAAGGCGTAACCGTAGCCTCGCCCCAGAAGAAGTGAAACGTGTGGGTCGCATCCCACCAGTGCTGCGCTAAAGCGAACATCAGGCCCTTGCTCTTAGGGAACTTGACCAGTCCCCTCAAGCACTCAACAAACTCCCAAAGCCCGGTCTCAACAACAATCTGTCTCGGACTCGGCAAAGCTCCTCGGCCCGCATTCGGAAGCCGGTCCCACAAGTCAACTACAGACTCCACCGATCCTCGAGTCTTCATCTTGTTCAGCTGCTCCGTAACGTAGTTGTTTCCACCCTGCGATAAAAAAAAAGAGAAAATGTCAAAAAAAAAATTTACATTTGCATTTGCACGAAAAAAAAGAGCATACATATGCATCATGAAATTTCAAAGAAAATTCGACAGCATAACAGCATACAATGAGCATAACCCCATTTTTCTCGCACAAAAAAAAAAAATGATTCATCAAAATCCCATTTTCAAAAAAAAATGCATTCATCAAAAAAAAATGCATTCCTACGGAAGTAAAAACTCCGTCCCATTTTCATAAAATAACATGCATACATAACATGCATTCAATCAACGGGAGGAAAAATCCGTCCCACTTTTCAAAAAAAAAAATCAATCAAAAATCATACATTCATCTCATGTTGGCAAAACGCCAATTCTTTTCTCAAGCAAAATGCACATTTTGAAACACCAACAAATTCATTGCAACATGCATATCATCAAGATCAATATTCAAATTTCAAAAAAAAATCAAAGTCACAATTCATAATTTTCGAATTTACAAAAAAAAAAGATGGCGAAAAGGCCAATTCTTTCTCCAAGCAAAATGCATATTTTGGGATACCCACATAATCATTATAACATGCAAAGCATCAAAATCAAGATTCAAAGCCAAGAACATCAATCGTTCTAATTTTCAAAAAAAAAAAATTCAAATCTCAAGCAAAAAATCAACAAAGGGAATGAAAAGATTCGAAGTATACCATTCGGAGACTCGGATCAGAAGCCCAATGTTGCCAAGCATCGGGGTAGGGCTCCTCCGCAATCGATTGCGAAAGAGTATAGTGCCTCCTCATCCGGACGAGCTCCAATCGTCTCTCCGCTACCGGGCCACGTCCTTGGCCTTGAAAAGCACCTTCCCCGTGTTCCATTGCTCGAAAATCGAAGAAAATCGGAAGATTTCGAAGCTTTTTAGGCCAAAAATGGCGGATTTCTCACTTTCTCTCGACAAACTGTAAAAGTGGTAGGGGAGAAGGAGAAAGGGGGCGGCCCCTCATTTAAAAACCCTGGAACACGCTCCTATCCGCGCGGATAGGATTGTCAGGGTCAAAATGACCCTTTTGCCCTTTAAAAATCTGGAACTCTGCAGTTTAGTCCCCAACTTGACAGAGTTAACCAAAGTCAGCCCCTTGTCAAGAAAATCATCAAACGGCAGTCAAACGTAAGACCGATCTCCCCGAGAAAGATAACGAGATCTCGTATCTTTCATCAAAATCATTCCCCGGCAGTCAAACGTAAGACCGAACTCTCCGAGAAAGATAACGGAATCCCGTATCTTTCATCAAAATTACCCCCGGCAGTCAAACGTAAGACCGAACTCTCCGAGAAAGATAACGGAATCCCGTATCTTTCATCAAAATTACCCCCGGCAGTCAAACGTAAGACCGATTTCCCCGAGAAAGATAACGAGATCCCGTATCTTTCATCAAACGGCAGTCAAACGTAAGACCGATTTCCCCGAGAAAGATAACGAGATCCCGTATCTTTCATCAAACGGCAGTCAAACGTAAGACCGAACTCTCCGAGAAAGATAACGGAATCCCGTATCTTTCATCAAAATTACCCCCGGCAGTCAAACGTAAGATCGATCTCCTTGAGAAAGATAACGAGATCTCGTATCTTTCATCAAAATCATCCTCTGGCAGTCAAACGTAAGACCGATCTCCCCGAGAACGATAACGAGATCCCGTATCTTTCATCAAAATCATCCAACGGCAGTCAAACGTAAGACCGAACTCTCCGAGAAAGATAACGAGATCCCGTATCTTTCATCAAAATCATCCAACGGCAGTCCAAACGTAAGACTGATTTCCCAGACGAATACGTCTGATTTTCCCCAGCAAAGGCTAACAAAATCCCCAGCAAAGTTAACGGAATCCCAAAAGCCAACGAAATTTCGAGAAAAACTCAAACTACGAAAGGGCTTGATTCCCACTAGGGATACGTAGGTAGCCTGTCATTAGGTCCAGCCCCCCGACCAAAACGGTCACCCTCTCCTTCGGCAGCAGACAAAGTCCACCGAAAGGCCAAGGTTCGAGGCACCTAAAACGCCATCATCAAGGTTCGAGGCACCTAAAACGCCATCATCAAGGTCCGAGGCACCTAAAATGCCATCATCCAGGTTTGAGGCACCTAAAACGCCATCATCAAGGTCCGAGGCACCTAAAAAGCCATCATCATCCAGGTTTGAGGCACCTAAAACGCCATCTCCAAGGTTCGAGGCACCTAAAACGCCATCATCAAGGTTCGAGGCACCTAAGACGCTATCACTAGGAAAGCGATAAATCGCAATCATCCCCAGCAGAGACCAAAAATGGTCATTCCATCCCCAGCAGAGCGGATAGCCATCAGACCGAAAATGGTCATCTCCTATCCCCAACAGAGCGGATAGCCATCCGACCGAAAAGGGTCATCTCTTATCCCCAGCAGAGTTTCTTTCCAAAGAACCAACCGCTGTAACTCGCTCATCGTGTTCGAGGCACCTAAACGCCATCATCTCCGTGGTCAAACACCCGAACTACGGCCGGCTTGATTCCCATTCGGGATACGTAGGTAGCCTATTAAATAGGTTCAGCCACCCGATCACTCGATCATCCCGCCAAATATGGAGCCTTACTCTTATCGACGACCCCGCTTCCTTCGAAAGCGCCGTCGCCGAGGGGCTACTGTAAGTTCTCCAATTTGAGCTTGTTAGAATTTTCGTTAGAAAATTAACGAAAGTTATAACATTTCTAACAATTCCTAACAATCCTAACATTTCTAACAAAGTGAGGGTAAAATGGGCATTGTTATTTAAGGTTAAACCTCAAAAAGAATCTTAAAAAGCAAAACAAAGGAAGAAAACCAAAAATAGAAATGGCTGGAAATATAAACCGGTCGTTAATTTGAATTTTCAAAAGAAATATTCCTCTTGTCCAAAGCCCGGGCCGCATTTAATGAACAAAGTGCACGCCACGAGGGACCTTATCCGCGCGGACATCTCTGTCATTTCAGTAGAGCTATAAATTGAGCCCTCCAAATACAAAAATAAGGAGCAACAACACAATTTGTACCGAATCCTTCTGGGCGAAATATAGAGAGAAAACAGTGAGAATTCACTTGAATTGTCACCATTTTCTCTTGAATATTTCCCAACTCACACTCACTCTCAAATTCAAACCCTAAACACATTCAAGCCTCAAACACTCAAATATTCAAGCCAAATCCTCAAAATACAAAGAAGATATGTATAACCTCCCTCTTCTTACCCTAAATCTCTCATCCATGCATGCATCTTCAAACTACAAAATGTAGTTCATTCTTCTTCTTGTCTTAAGATCCAAGAAGATCACCATGGAAGTCCATCTCCATGGATGATCTTCTACAAGGATCAACATTTTCTTTAATGTGTTCTTGTTTTCTTGCAAATGCATTTTCAAAACCCTAAAAACCATTTTCAAGCATCAAATCTCATTTTCAAAGGATAAAATTCCCCTTCCCAAGCAAATGAAGTGCTTAGTCCTAATGTACCCCAAGGATGGTTTGGTATAGTTGATTCACCACTAAAATTTCAAGTGATCACTAACCAAAACCTAGGGAAATGGGGACAAGCATGGATGCAAAACCCCCCTTAAAATCATATTTTCTTTCTTGAGAAGTTGCTGTCCAGTAGCAATTTCCTCAGACCTCAGTCCATGGTCTAATTTTTTGGACACAGATAAATGTGGAATTTGGTGTTGACTACAAAACACTTTTTGTAGCCAACATCCAGAGCTTTCCAGACATATTTTTACTTTATTTTTTGGGTGAGTAAAACTCCTCTTTTCAAATTTTCTTTCAGAGGCTAGTTCATCAGCTTCTGGGAATCCAGATCTCATGTCTGAGGTTTCCAGAAGGTTTTGACCCCTAAAATCTTCTCCAAAATGTAAAATTCCTTTGCACAAATCTTATTTAAGGTGTCTGGAACAACTTTCATTCTCTGAGTTTATCCAGATTATGAAGTTTTAAGACCCTTGAATCCATTTCAAAATCAAAGGTCCGCTGCCTTTTTCATTCTGGCAGAAGTGACTCTCAACTTCAAAAGGTTTTTTTGAGTACCAAATCTCAATCCAAAAATCTTCCAAAAAATCATGGGATCAGTTTAAAGTCTTAAAAAGATATTCCAATTTTTACTTTTCTGAGTTTCAAATTATTTTGGCCAAAACACACACACACACACACACACACAAATGATTTTCAGCTTGGAAGACTCGTTTTACGAGGCATTCCGGGTGCACACTAACGTCCTTCCCGGCGTGTAACATGACCTCCGAACCCAAATTTCTGATCTCGGGCTTTTTTCAAAGTTTTGGCCCTTAAAACAAAAATGGCGTGGCGACTCCGTTCTTTTTCCCGGGTTTTATTTGGTTTTTTTCAAAGAAACGCGAAAAAATCGAATTTTTTCCCGCGAAATGGCGACACATCATCACACCACCTTGCGATGGAGAAGCCCGTTAGATTGCAAAGGGAAAAAAGAGACCGCTTTCTGTCCAATCTTCAGTCTTGGGTGAGATATAACTCCCAATCTCACAAGGGGTTACTTGATTCTTCCTTCAAGATCAAGTCTTTATGGCATTTGAGGGATCTCCCGCCCGATTGGGACCTTTTGAGAGCAGCAGCAAAGTTTTGGGACGTCCGGAGACACGTTTACTGCTTTTCTTACAATGAGATTGTCCCAACGCATGAAGACTTCCGAGCCTTGATTGGGGGTCCAGAAACTGAGGCTGTATCGATTCCGTTGATCGAAGACGTGCCGGTGGTGGCAAAGCTTGCATCTTTTCTGCAAGTCTCTCTGGAAGAGGCTGAGGGGATGATGATAGCCCCGAATAGGATTGACCTTTCTGATATCCCGGGCAGGTTCGGGTCTCCAGCTATGGCTGTGACCACGGTGGCTATGGATGCCTTTATCCTCTGTATGTTTTCTTCTCTGTTTACCGCTGAGTCCGTGGGGATCTGTTATGGTGGTCTCTTAGACATGGTCAGAGATTGCAGGGCTGGGAAGGACATTGTCCCGTTGGTTCTGGGTGAGACCCTGCATGGCATTGATAGGATGGCTAGAGGAGACCATCTCATGAGGTCTCGGGAGTCCGCATGCGACTTTGTGGCTGCAGGAGAGGCTCTGGGCTTTGCCGTGGGCTTTGCCGACTCAGTGCCCTTGGGTGATTTCTCGAGAGGTGCACCTCGACAACAGTGACCATGGTAGCCGGGAGCCGATGATGGCTGGTTATTCACTTCGGACATTTCGCTGGTGGGTACCCCACCGGAGGTTGCGTTCTCAGAGGATATTTCAGAGTCCTATATAAGTGAGGGTTCCGGGAGTTCTCATTGTCGCCCTTCTACATTCCCCGCTTGGTATCCGGCAGTTCGGGGCCTTACAGGAGCCATTGGGTGATTGGGAGGACATCCGTACCATGGAGGTGGTGCCATTTGATATGAGAGATCCGGCCCGACTTCTTATTTTTCTCGAGGGCTTGGACATACACGCTTTCCCACCCAGGGCTATCTTCGAGGAACAGGGAAGAGTACCATCTTGACCTGTCTACTTGGATTGGTACAAGAGGGGAGATGGGAGCGATCCAGGTCATATTGGGGGAGAAACGTCGGGCTTTATTGGGGGTGCGACTGTGACTCGAGTAGGACTCTAAGGGAGACTGAGGCTAAGGCGAGTCGCCATAACCAGTCGGGTGACCTGATCAGAGATATGGAGGCTCGATACAAGAGATTGTCCAAGGTCGCTCCTTTGACTGAGGCTCAGAGGGAGGAAGTGCGGACTCGTGCTCGAGTTGAGAGGGCACTTATTGACACGGGTTTGATAGAGGCTCCAGTGAGGATACCTGAGGTTGGAATGAGGGAGACCGACATTATAGAGAAGAAGAGAAAGAACACTCGACGGGGTCGAGGTAAAGGAAAGAAGACCAAAGAAGACTCAGCGAATGACGACTGACAGATCTTTTCTTAGGATTCCCTTATTGCCATTTTGCAAACACAGTAGTTTTATTAGGCATTTTATTATTTTTTAGATCTTTGTAGCAGGTTAGCAGAGTCAAGAGTAGACCGTGCTTGAACTCATCAAGAAATTTTTAACTTGTAATGAACAAGAAATATTATCTTAGAAATTAATCAAGACACAATTTTATGGAAATTTCAAATGTCTTTATTGATTGGGGCCCGTTTTATGAAAACTGCCTACGTTCCCCTTTTACAAGAAAGACTAAGGGGCTCAGGTCTTCGTAGTTCATTCTGGTGAACTTTTTTTTATGTGCAGCCCTGTTTTTTGCCTAGACCGCCCTTTTTGGATTTTTAGCCTAGCTGGGCATTACTCTTTTTTTTTGCACTAAGATTTTTTCTTTTTCTCTTTTTTTTTTTATATGTGCAACCCTGTTTTTTGCCTAGACCGCCCTTTTTGGGTTTTCAGCCTAGCTGGGCATTACTCTTTTTGCACTAAGATTTTTTCTTTTCTTTTTTTTTTTTATTTCTTAGACATAGTATCTTCGGAGCTTATCACCGTTGACTGGGTGGACAAAGGGATTGCCGTCCAGGTCTGCAAGTTTCATGGCTCCTCCCGATAGTATCTTCTGCACCACATACGGGCCGATCCAAATGGGTTCCCATTTTCCCAGGGGGTTGTCTCTGGTAGGGGCTTTACTTTCAACACTAAGTCACCTCTTTGATGTCCCCGGCCTTGACCTTTTTGTAGAATACTGTACGCCATTCGCCTCTGAGCAGGCTCGTGTATGCTCTATGGCTTTAAGCCTTCTTTCGTCAAAGCGGGGCCAACTCATCATGCCGGCTACGCAACCATTCTACTTCGTTGACACTTTGTTTTCGAGGAGGACCACTTAATGACGGGATTTCCAACTCCACCGGTAACAGCTGCCTTCAATCTCGTAGGTTAGGGCAAAGGAGTTCTTCTGTGGGCACATTCGACGACGTTACTCTACCTCGAGTGCCGGGTGCGGCTTCCGGGCCAATTCGACCACGGGTGGCCATTTTCCGGATGATCCGTTCGAGCGTCTTATTAGCAGCCTTCTACGCTACTATTAGTTCGAGGTCTCAGACGGGACGACTTCATGGCGAGTGATCTCGAACTCACAAAGAATTCTACCGAGCTCCCTTCAAAGTGTGACCCATTATCGAAATGATCTCATTGGGCACCCCATATCTACACATTATGTTTTCTTTGATAAACCGGGCCACCTTCTTGGAAGTGAGGACCTTGTAGGACTTGGCCTCTACCCACTTGGTGAAGTAGTCGACTGCCACTAACACGAATTCATGCCCATTGCTTCCTTTCGGGGCTATCTTCCCTATCACGTCAATACCCCAAGCTGCAAATGGCCAAGGAGTCGTCATGCAGTACAGGTCATGAGGCGGGAGATGGTTGAGGTTGGCAAACCGCTGACACTTGTCACACGCTCGGACATGCTGGACACAGTCTGTCTCTATGGAAATCCAGTAGTAACCCATTCTGAGGATTACTTGCATCATGGCTCTAGCATTCATATGAGGACCGCAGGAACCATTGTGGACTTCAGTCATCAACTCTTTGGCCCTTTCTTGAGTGACGCACAAGAGGAGTGGTCCTTGGTACCGCTTCTTGTACAAGTTGCCTCCTAAAATGACATAATGGGAGGCCAACCTTTTCAGGGCTTGCAAGCTCTTGGCCTTAACACCTTCTTTTGGTCTACCTTTTTCATCTTTGAAAGCTGACTCTCCATCTTTGAGGAACTGGTAAATTTGATTGTACCACGGTTCCTTGATAGGCTCGGGTCCCAGGTCTACTTCACAACAGAAAGCTGGGTCTTCTCTTCTACCCACTCTGAAGGGTTTTATGCCTTTTCCCTCGGGAATCTCTACCAAAGGAGGCTAAAATAGCGAGGGCATCTGCCGAATCTGTTCTTTTCCCTTGGCAAGTAGTGGAAAGTCACTTCTACGAACCGTCCGTCCAACTCCTCCATATGGGCATGATACCGCTGAAGATTAGGGTGCATGGCTTCCATTTGTTGGAGACTGGTTGATGATCGTGGCCGAGTCTCCATAAACTTCGAGCTCCTTGACATTCCTTTCTAAAGCGGCCTCTAAACCAAGTAATGCAAGCTTCGTACTCGGCAACATTGTTCGTGGCAGAAGTTCGACTTCGAGGGCTATGGGTGTATGCTCATCTTTCGGATCGACCCGCAGCATCCCTACGCCATTTCCTCTTTTGTTAGCAAACTCCATCAAAGAAAAGTCGCCATCGGTTTTCAGGCTCAACTGCGAAGATCCCTTCATCTAGGAATTGGGGTTCGGGCCCTCTCGTCCTCATTACTGGGAAGTTTGCAGTGTTCGACAATGCTTGACCTTTGATGGCCTTTCCGGTCACATAATTGATGTCGTACTCGCTAAGAAGAAGGACCACTTTGCTAGACGCATCGAGAGGGAAGGCTTATCGAAGATGTACTTGATGGGGTCCATTTTTGAGACCAAGTTCACTAGATGGGCTTGCATATAATGCTTCGCCTACCGACTACCTGCATCTAGCCCCCGCACAAGTCTTTTCACATGCCGAGTAATTGAGCTCACTTCCCGCAGCTCTTCCTCCGACAAAGTAAATGGCGTTTTCTACCCGAGAGTCTTTCTTCTCCCGAGCAAGCATAGCCCCAACCGCCGTATCAGTGATAGTGAGATAGAGCGTAAGAGGTTTCTCTGTCTATGTGGGGGCATAGTACCCGAGGATGTACTAAGTACGCCTTAATCCGGTCAAAGGCATCCTGGCATTCTTCGGTCCATTCTCTGTGTCTACATTCTTCTTCATGAGCTTGAAGATGGGCTCGCACATAGTGGTCAACCTGATTGACGAAACGGGCCGATGTACTGCAACTTCCCCATAAAGCTCTTGACTTCCCTGGTTCGAGGTGGCCTCATGTCCATAATGGCTTTGATCTTTCGGGGGTCGACTTCGATACCTCGCTCCGTGACCATATACCCAAGCACTTTTCCCCTTGTCACTCCAAAGGTGCATTTAGCAGGGTTTAGTCTCATGGAATGTTGTCTCAGCCTCTCAAAGAACTTTCGCAGGTCAACAAAGTGCTGTCCGTCCTCACCTTTGGAGTGGATTATCATGTCGTCTACGTAGACCTCAATCTCTTTATGGATCATGTCATGGAAAAGCGCGGTCGCTACCCTTTGATAAGTAGCCCCGGCGTTCTTGAGCCCGAATGGCATTACTGTATAGCAGTAAGTTCCCCACTCGCAGTGGTGAAGGCTATTTTTCTTGGTCTTCTTCGGCCATCTTGATCTGGTTGTTGCCGGCAAAACCATTAACGAAGGATTTGACTTCGTAGTTGGCAGTGGAGTCCACCAGGATGTCTATGTTCGGCAAGGGGTAATCATCTTTGGGGCTGGCCTTGTTCGGATCCCGGAAATCTACACAAGCCGCACCTTCCCATTGGCCTTGGTGACGGTCACAATATTGGATAACCATGTCGGATATTCGATGACTCTGATGAATCCTACCCGCAGTAGCTTCTCAATTTCTTTTTTGACCTGTAGAGACCACTCTGGCTTGATTTTCCTCAATTTCTGCTTTACTGGCTTAGCATCTGGTGCTAGAGGGATTCTGTGCTCTACTATTGAACTGTCTAGCCCCGGTATATCCTTGTACGACCACGCAAAGACGTCCATGTATTCTCTGAGCAGATTAACCAGTCTGTCCCGTTCAACCCCCTGAAAGAAGTTTCCAATCTGTGTCTCTTTAGGTTCCTCGACAGTACCCAAGTTCACACTTGTCAAAACCTCCTCGGCAGCTTGGGCCCAGTTTTCCTCTTTTTCTATAACCTTCTTAAAGATTTATTTAATGTATTGTTCATTTAGTGTGTTTGCATCTTGTTCAAATGATTCATTATTAACTGTTGTTAAGTTTTGAGTTAATTTATCATTTGTTAAGTTGGCAATAAGGGGATAATCAGAAAGTTCTGTCATTTCATTCAAAGCAAGAGGAAAGATGACATCGATTACATATTGATAGTCCTTAGGCGTGAGGCCTTCGGATGAGTCAGAGGACTGGAATTCAAAGATTCCTGACTCGACTGTATGGACAACAGGGTGTTTGACACGACTGGGTTGAGAAGGACGGGGTACCAATCCAAGCTCCGCAATCATTTGATGTCGGCTGGCTATCGGTCCTGAGAACGTCTCCCAATTCTTCAACGACATCTCTGTCTTAGTCACCAAAGTGCGGGGATCGAAAGGATCTTCACCACCGTCTCCAATTACGGCAACTATCTCATCATCTGAGCTGAAGTCGATCAAATTTGGGATCTGTGCTTCTTCATCAAACAATTTCTGCAAGCCCCACTCACTGTCTTCACTACCGGGCAAACTCTTCTATTTGATCGATCTTCGGAAGAGCTAACTCAAAGGCGGAGAAGTCCATTACCCCGGATGCCGACTCTTTGACACCGTCTCGAATTTTCTTTGAAGACATACTCGTTCCGAACGGTAGTGGTAGCCCCAGAATGTCCGCAAGTCAAGGAACATCCTTCGAACAGATTTTCTGGTTTTCCCTAACCTTTCTCAAGGTTTTCCGGAAGGATTTTCTTCAGGAGGTCTCGATCGATCGTATTGAGTCCCACCTTTTGTAAAGTAATGAGTCGTGATAAACCGTAGGGATAGAGCTGGACCCCTTTAGCTTTTCTCGCCATCCCGAGAGTTCGGTTTGTATCCCAATCCATATCTGGTAGTTTGTTCCTTTACATCAATGATGGTATTGCGACTCGGAGTCTTCTCGCCCAATCCAAGCCCCTAAGATAACCCATTTTTCTCATCATTCTCATGGCCGGAGGAATTTTATCGGAAGTAGTGGTGAGGTCAGTGTAACACACTTGTGCCTTGGACGAAGCTACAGAGAATCCGGTCAAGGCAAACCCTTCATCATCGTGCTTAATCTCCAATATCGGGATACCTCCAGTCTGCCGGTTCCTTCTACCGTGACACTCGTCTCCGTAGATGGTAGTGATAGTCCCATCACTAGACCGAAATTTGACACATTGGTGCAGTAGTAGAGGCCACTCCGTTTATCCGTGGATCCAAGTTCACCCTAGCAACGCAAACGAGATCGGAATATCAATCACTTGGAAGTCAACGTCCATGACCTTTTTCCCGAACCACAACTTGAGAGTAGCAATCCCCAAAACCGATCGTGCAAGGGAGTCATAGGCCTTAATAGTCCGACTAGAAGGCTTCAAATCAGTAGGCTTCAAATCCAAGAAGTCCATCATCTTTGCCGGGCAGTGACGGTCATAGAGCACCTCCGTCGACTAATACCCGGGCAACCGACGTTCTTCCAACCTGACTGTGATGTAAAGGGGTTCGTTATGACTAGCCCCATACTTTGGTAGGTCCAAGTCGGTGAAGGTAATGATGTTTCCATAGTGGATACTTCTAATCATTTGGACGACCTCATCCGGGGTGACATCTATGGGCACCATGGTCTTGGCCAAACTTTCTTCTAGCTTCGACATGAGGGTATGAAGAGGTTAACAAGGACCATAAGGAGATATTGGCCTCGAGTACACTTCAACCGAGTCGACTGGATCCTCCTTGTCGAGTCCGCTTTTCGCTTCGGTTTTATAGGATCTTTTGTCTCGTTTTCGGCTCGTAGACGGCATTTCTTTTATCACCCTTAGGCCGTTCAATACTGCGTCTGTCCGCACCGAGTCATCACATATACATTAGACTTCTCCGGGTCATCATTCCTACTCGGAGGATTCTCGTCGCCTCTTTCAAAGTGAGAGGCGGGTTCTGTCGGCGTATGGCCAACTCTCGTCGATTAATCTAATTAATCGCACTACTAGAGGCATAAGCGGCTTCCCGAATCTGATCCTGTGTTCTTGGCTTTCGACCTTTTCGAGTTCTCGACTCTCTAATTGGCTCAATGGGACTGGTTTCAACTTCACCTTCCTCATTTAAAGCCTTCACAGCCTCGTTCAAGCTTTTCAAGGAATTCGGCATGCAGCAGGAATTATCACTTTCAGGTTTGGAGTCCGGTGAATGGCTTCCTCATCCTGACTTAGCAACTTTTTCAACAGAGTGGGATCACATTCCTCATCACCTGCCAAGCATGTCCCTCCTTTCTCTAGGGGTTAATTTTCCGACGGCATCTTTAACATTGGCCAAGCATTTTCCTCGAAGTGGGAAACTCCATCATCGAGAAGGATTTCCGCGGGGTCAAACCTCATGGCGGGTTCCCGTTCTTTACCGTCGGGAAGGTTCTCTCGGGCTCTTCGGCTTCGGGCTAACCACTCCTCTACTGTTCCTCGGCACTTACCGTGTCTTCCTCGGCATCACTACAAGAACTCTCGTGAGAACTCTCATCTTGACTCGATGACCAATGAGGGCAAATGCAGGTCGGGATACTTGACGCCAAATAAGAGGTATCTTGGATTCTTCCTCGACTTGGGAATCACTAAGAAAACATCGCTCCGTCATCATAGGATATAAAGGGGACCTAGGGTCGCTTCAAATTTTAGGACTCTTTCCAAGGCATCCATACACTCTTCTTCATACAAGGTCTCAGGGGTGATTCTCAGCACTGCAATGGAGTCTACTCTTCCCGATGGGGGTTTAGCTTCAACGACGCTTACATATTCTAGATCGGTGGGCGGAGCCCACTTCCCTCTTTCGCCTAAAGCTTCAATTAAGTCCCTCCATTCACCGACCAAGTCTTTGTAAGGAGTATTGAACTCTAGGATGTAGAATTCGTATGCCGCCTCATCCGAGCTTGCATCCGAACCTTCACACAAAGCTGCACACACATTTTGAAGTGATACCATCCCCTATTCCAGTCCGTGGTTTTCTACTTCATCTTGCTCTCCAAATTTCACTTTGGTTGACTCCAAGTTCATTCCTTCTACCGAACCGTCATCATCACCGTAAATCCATCCATTCCTGTTCTCATTTCCGACCGATTCTTCACTACCACCGTCCGGGAGATAGACAAATTCACGTGCATTGACAAAGTTAGAAAGGTCAGCCGGTATTGAGATTTTACATGGAGATTTGGCTCAGCCGAGAGGAGGGAAAGGGTCCCACGAGTAATGCAGGCCGCATGACTGGGATAGTGGCGAAGCTAGGTTTCATCTCGAGGAGGAGAGGGTGTCGGGACCCTGACGACTTGGGATACCGGAAAAGACCGAAAAGGGACAGTCTTTGGCAAAGGATTATATGTGACCGGAGGAGGGCATTGGTTATAGGCTAGCTCTTCTTCCCTAGTCATCTCGGTTACCCAAACCAAGTCGTTCTCTCGTCGAATCGGACATTCTCGACTCTAAACCGAGGATTTCTGCAACCTGTCCGAGAATTCTGCGCTAACAAGTCGCTGATCCGGTGTTTTCACCCACTTCTTTCTCGATGCGGGAAAGGGATAGGAGAGGTTTAGACTCGGGATAGGTGTTTAGGCTGAAGGCTCAAGCAATATGCAAATTAGGAATCTTCCAGTTTACTTAAAACAGTGTCTTTTATTAATTTCTATTTGGTTGGAAAAGGGGATTTGCCCTTCTTTTTCGCAACTACTCTAGATCCTGAATCAGTGGGTTCCGTCACTACGTCTATAAGAACCTCGTATTCCACTTGTATTTCGACCTCCCAGGGTGGACAGCCCCGGGCGAGGGTCCTATAGGGCACGCGGATCCCACCGATCGAGAGAGAAGAACGCTCCTAATGGGTCTAGCGGGTCATAGGAACTTTTAACGCACGAGCGATGCGAATTATAGTCAAGGCAATACCGGGAAAGTCTCGTCTTTCAGCCTTGATAGAATTTCGGCAGAATTTCGCTTGCGCGATTGACGTTTCGACTTTTCGGTAATGTCCGAGAAGATAATAGGCATAGGTCGGGCGGTAAAATCCGGATGACACAGTGTCACATTGAACTTCGTTGCATACGTTGGGCGTGAGTCAAAATCGAAGTCAATGCCGGGTCAAGATCTTGCCCATTTTTTCCTTGTCGGAATTTTGGCAGAGCTTCGCTTGAGCGAAAGATCTTTGGACTTTTCTTGGCAAAGACTCGGTCTTGACTCTTACGCATTCCGTGCAGGTCAAGGTCAAAGTCAATGTCGGAGTCAAGGTTCTACCAATTTTTCCTTGTCGGAATTTCGGCAGAGTTTCGCTTGAGCGAGAGACCTTGACTTCCGTTATGGACTAAGGCTTGACCTTCACGGGGATATGCAACTGGGCTATATGACACGGACTAGACCAAAAACCAACCAAAAGTCACGGTTTTTTGAAACGTGTGACACGGACTGTGCATTGGTCGACACTGGTTGCCATGGGGAGTTTGGGGTGATTCCGTGCGCGCCCGGGAGCATCGTAAGGCTTTCCGTGATCGCAACAACAACCACCCCGGGTTTAAAGGGACGTGCGTGCAAAGTGTACAGGATATATAAGGTGCGCGTAGTGTGCGGTCTCCTAAAAATGTTCCTTTTTGAGTTAAAACAGAGATTTTCATAAATGTGTTTTAAAGGAATGATTTTTGGGACGGGGGAGAATGCAACAGTTAAGCACATAAATTTTCTGGGAGCCCCAGTCAGTCTTGGAATTGAGTAGCCCCAAGCTGCCAGGACTGCCAGATTAGCCTCAATTTTTCCTGGTGGAATTGCCACTAAGGTCGCCTGGTCAGAATCCAAGGAGGATTGAGCCGTACGACTGCATGGATCAATTTTCCAGGTTCCACTCCTTTGCTATTTTTCGGGTTGTTTCCCGTTCGAAGTTTGAAAGTGAAATCTTTTCTCCTTTGGGATATCCCCAGCAGAGTCGCCAAACTGTGAATGTGTGCCCAAATTTTGTGTGTTGGATTCACGCGAGTTTGAAGACATCCGGTTTAATTTGAAAAACGGAGTCGCCACGCCATTTTGATTTCCTCAAAACTTTGAAAAAAAGGATTTTTTTAGGGTTCGGAGGTTAAGTTACCCCTTGGGAAGAACGGATCGTCGTTCACCCAAGGTGCCTTGCCATAGCAAGTCTCCCTAGATTCCGTTTATTTTGCTTGCTTGCGTTCTTTCTTGTGTGCATGTGTTTGAATGAAAGGGGAGGGAATGTCCCAAGTTGTCTTCCGGACGTACAAACCATTTATTGGTTGTCGCTCGGGATTTCTTGGATTTTATGTATTCGGGATTTTGATCCCGTCCTCATCTTGGACTTGTGATCATCGCATTTTAACCTCGGGACTTGCGTGATCGAGAGAAGGACTCTCTTTTATAGCCCAAAAATGAGGTTCTTTAGGAAGGAATGTCCTTAGCCCATCAATCCTACACCTTAAGACGATCGAGCTTATATGAACGCTTCATGCTCGTCTTAAGTGATAATCGGAGATATAGGGTTCAAGGTTATCCCTTTCTAAAGAGATTATGGAACCTTTAATGGAAGAAACGATGTAAAGATAGGATCTTTACACCGGTCCGTTCCAAGGTTGCTAATGGGGACATGGGGGAATGCATGTAAAAATGACATTTTTAGTGAAAAGATGACATTTTGGGTTGCAAAGGATGCATTTTGATTTAAAGAAGTGATCTTTATTGCAAAGGATGCATTTTGAATGTAAAGACATGATTTTTATGCAAAGGATGCATTTTTATGAAGAAATTAGCATTTAATATGCAAAGGATGCATAAAGATTGCATTTTGAAAAGCAAAGGATGCATTTTTATGATGAAGGAATGACCTTTAATGCAAAGGATGCATGAAAATGGATTTTATGTGCAAAGGATGCATTTTTGATATAAAGATTGCATTTTTATGAGCAAATGATGCATAAAGATGACATTTTTATGTAAAAAGGGGATTTTTAGGTGCAAAGGATGCACCTTTGAGTATAAAGATTACATTTTTAATGACAAATGATGCCTAATTCATGCAAAGGATGCAAAGGGGAAAAAGGGGGTATGATAAAGATATGATCTTTAATACTAACTACCAAGTCCCAAGCAAAGATAATAACAATATATGAAATGCAAGGAGCAATTTAATTCACATAGAGTAATTAAAATGCAAGGTTAGGGAGTGAGAGGTTACCAATGGTGGCCTCTTCTTCTTTGGGTTGAACAAGGTGGAAGGAACAACTTTGGGATCTTCAAGAAGGAGGGAGGAGGCTTCTTGGCTTGCTTCTTCAACCCTTGGGATTCTTAGCAGTGTTTAGGAGTATTTTTGGGTCTGAATATGGAGTGTGGTGTTTGTTTTTTTCGTCTTGCTAAAATGGGAAGAGGAGGGCTCTATTTATAGGCAGTCTGGAAATCGCCAATGAAGCCGTGCGGCCAGAGACCCTTGGCTAATGCAGCCGTGCGACATTATCCATTGTGACTCAGCATGTTTCTAGAATCATGCAAGGTGGCCATTCTAGAACTTTTACCAAATTAAGAAAAACGTGTTTCTTAATTGGGAAGCTTTCCTTTCAGCTCTTGTATGATTTGGAACAGTTCCGGAATTGTTCCGGAACTCCAGGAAAGTCCGGGGAGTTATCGGAAAATTTACCGGAATTGCCGGGGAAATTAACCGAAAGGCATGAGCCAGATTTGGGTACTTACAGCACCCGACAAAACTTTGGGACAGTTTTGAAAAGATTTTTGGAAATGGGTAAATCTTTATAGGACTTGAAAAATAAACAGAGTCGCCACGCCATTTTAGTTTATGGCCAAAACTTTGAAAAAAGCCCGAAAGTAGAGAAACGAGTCCGAAGGTCACGTTACACTCCGGGAAGAACGTTTGACGTTCACCCGGAATACCTCGTATGACGAGTCTTCCAAACTTGAAACTTTGTGTGTGTGTGTTTTGAAAAAATATTTTGAACTAAAATGGTTTTCTGAAAATAAAAGAAGTCTAAGGGACTGGACTGAAAATCAGTTTGAAAAACAGTGACTAAACTGGAAAATAACAGAAACTGGAAATTTGTTTGCAGATGACAATGTCATCCGCGTGGATGACTTTGTATTACAAGTTCATCCGCGCGGACAAGGGTACAATCTCAATATTTTATAGTTTCCTAATAAGTCTTTGTAATTTTCAGAAACTTAACTGGATTTACAGGACTTAACTGGAAATGTAACTCAAAAGCAGAAAATAAAGGACATTTGATTTCTTTGGGCATCCATGTTTGTCCTCTCTTTCCCTAGACTTTGATTAGTGGTCATTAGTGATGAATCCACTTAATCAAGTCATCCCGGGGGTACATTAGGACTTTGAAATATGTCATTTGCAAGGGAAGGGGAATTTGACTTAAAAGTAAGTTAACAAGAAAAAGCTAGGTCAAGATGTATCAACATTTAGAGGAAGATCTCTAAGGTGGTCACAAGAAGGACCATCCTTGAGACCTATACTCAAGTGTATCTCCTACATCTTGTGTGACCTAAATATGTGAGTCTTAAGGATGTTCATCTATGAAAAAGGTTCCAAGGTGAACATCTTAGACTATGGGGGGACATTTACAAGAAAGAAATAATGTAGACCATTTGAAATGATCATCTATGGAGATTGACTCCAAGATGACCATATTTTAGGTCAAGCAAACTAAAAATGGGACAAGGGAAATACATGATAAAAATGTGAATCCTTATATAGAATCATCCATGGAGATGAACTCCATGGAGATCCTCTTGGATCTAGGATAAGGGGGAGGGGGATGAGCAACAAGTAAGTAAAATCACATCATGGAGACATGAAATGGATGCATGAACAAAGGAAGTTTGAGTAGAGGGAACAAGGGTTTACCAATGTTTCTTGGGTTTGTGTTTAGGATTTGAGGATTTCAATGGCTTAGGAGTGGTTTTGGAGTGGGTTTGTATTTGATTTTGGTGTTGGATTTGTGGAAGATGAGTGTTGAGGGCTATTTTGAGAGAGAATTTTGACAGAGTAACAATAGAAAATATGAATTTTTGGCCTCTTGAGACTGAGGAGGAAGGGCTGTATTTATAGGTTGGCTGGGGTACAATCTCATCCGCGTGGATGAGTTTGAGGCTACAATCTCATCTGCGCGGATGGGATCAGCAGCGTGCCTGTTTTTTGCAGAAAGTTGTTTTGCAAGGATATGGTTATATACAGAGAAAATTATATACAGGGAACGAAATATTCCAACACTGCCCTTGCCCGTCTCGTGTAAGTATACACGAGATGTAATCTATAATCTCGTGTATATGTACACGAGACACATCTCGTGTGAACTCACACGAGACACATCTCGTATGAACTCACACGAGACACATCTCGTGTGAGTTCACACGAGATGTGTCTCGTATGAGTTCACACGAGATGTGTCTCTTGTGAATAAAAAAAATTAGGTATATAAAAGGCTATTTTGGTAATTTACTTACTTCCCTGGAAATTTCGTTCCCTGTATTTAGTATTTGCCCTAGTTCTATTTAGTCAATATTCCTTTTTTTCTTGAAAATGATGGATTCCAATGACGTCCTTGACTATATTTTATTCCTAAGAAGTCCTTCCTCATTCAAAATTGTCTAAATAATGTCCAAAATGCCCCTTAATGATTATAAATCATTAATTTGGGCTGACAGAACATTAGCGACCCAGATTGGGGCACTTACAGTAGCCCCTCGACGATGGTACTTCCAGGGGAAGTGGGTCGTCGACAAAAGTGAGGATCCCAATCTGGCAAGCTTTTACCTAGATGGGCGAGGAGGTGACCGAGGCGGTCGGATGGCTGGACCCTTTTAAAGGATTCCTACGTATCCCAGGTGGGAATCAAGTCCGTCGTAGTTCAGATCTTTCGAGGGGAAAGGAGTGACCAAGGTGTTCAGATGAATAGACCTCCCCACTGCATTTTTCGTTGCTGAAGATAGACTCGAATAACGAAGGTGTTGCCGAAGATGGACTCGACTAACGAGGGTGTTGCCGAAGATAGGCTCGACTAACGGAGGTGTTACTGAAGATAGACTCGACTAACAGAGGTGTTTTCGAAGGTAGACTCGACTAATGAGGGTGTTGTCGTAGGTAGACTCGACTAATGAGGGTGTTGCCGAAGGTAGACTCGACTAACGAGGGTGTTGCCGAAGATAGACTCGACTAACTAGGGTATTGCCGAAGATAGACTCGACTAACGGAGGTGTTGTCAAAGGTAGACTCGACTAACGAGGGTGTTGCTAAAGGTAGACTCGGCTAACGAGGGTGTTGCCGAATGTAGACTCGACTAACGAGGGTGTTTCTGAAGATAGACTCGACTAACAAGGGTGTTGCTGAAGATAGACTCGACTAACGAGGGTGTTTCCAATGGTAGACTCGACTAACGAGGGTGCACTTTATCACCGCAGACTTGCATTGTTGCTTAGCTGGGAAAAATTCGGGCTTACGATGACTGTCGGGGGAAAGAATTCGGGCTTACGATGACGGCTGAGAGTTATCTGTTGGGGATGTATATTCTCTATACGGGTTTACAATGATTGCCGGAGAAAAGAATTCAGGCTTACGATGATGGTCGAGAAGGGATTCAGGCTTACGATGATGGTTGTTCCAAAGATACTTCGGCAGTGGGATCTACTATGGCTCGACGGGCCATATGAAGACGACCTACGTCATAAAATTATTTTGCTCGATCAACGATGATATTGTAACATTCGTCGTTGTTCTTGAAATCTTCGACAACAACCTTCTCCCTAATCAGGGCCTCCTCCTTCCACTTTTGTCGAGCTGCAAGCTGGTCCTCAGACATCTTCAGAAGACGATCGTTTTTCTCCTAAAGCATCTTGCTAGCTCTTTATTTTCTTTTTCTAGCTTGGACTTATTGACCTGGGCAACATCGACCTCTCCCTTTAGCAAGGTATTTTCCTCCTTAGTCTCCCTAAGGTCTACCAAGGCTTTGTCTCTGTCACCAACTGCAACATCTTTTACGAGCTTCAAGGCATCATAAGCTGCATCCAGATCCCCAAACTTCTCTTTAAGTTCATCAACCTCACCGACCTTCCGGGCATAAGCAGCTGTGGCGACCCGTTACTGCTCTATGGCAGCCCTCCAACCACACTTGGCTTGCTCGACAAGAGTAAGGGACTGCATCAACAGAAGGGAATCGGTTAGATCGACAAATAATCACAAGTAAAAGCGATCAAAAAATATGGTGACTAAACTAGCAGAGAAAAATAAGACAGAAGGACAAGTATTACCTCGCAGTGAGATAGGGCGGACCTATCGGAAAATTCTTCACGAGTGAGTCCCTCCTCATCAAAGCAAGCTAGCAGATTAGGATCTACAGCCCGTCGCACAATAGCCTGCCCATACCCTAGCTTGGGATAGTGGCGGCTCATACAGTCAATCACAGTGAGTGCAAGCACGTCACTAAGCTTTGCCACCTCAGCCTGCACAAACTCCGCGCTAATCATTGGGGGAGATTGAGGGGAGGATCATCTAAAGTACCAGCTCCATGAGGGCTTGGACCGAGCCTCGACCTCTTCCTTCTTGTATTAAGGGGAAGGGCCTCCCTATCTTTCTGCTCGTCAGCATCTAGATCGACCACATCAGAGGGGATAGACCCAGCAGGTTCTGGTATAGGGCTGGACTCTGACGTCTTCTCCGAGGAAGCTTCAACCTCAACCTCGTCAGTTTGATCGATAGGGGGCTCGTCTATCAGCTGGAAAGGACCTGACCCACCTACAAGAACCATCCCCGTGCCAACCTTGGGGAGCAGTTTCTGGTGATCAACGGCCTCTTTCTCCATGCTCGCGCGAGCGTTGGCTTTCCCATGGGCTCTTTTGATTTTTCTTTGGTCGAATTGCTCACAATATGATTCATGTTTGCCTGTTGTTCAGAGGTAAGCACTACACAGACAAGAAAAGTAGTAGTTAGCAAGAGATGTTCGAGCTAGATACTGACGAGTAAACAAAAAATTACGAGTAAAAAGAAATTGAGATAACAATTTACCACCAACGTGCTCTCCATTGTTTTACAATGATCGGGTGTTTTCTTGCAAAAATGGCATTGATCTTCAAATCTTCCTAAGGCATGGGTAACGCAATCTGGATACCTAAGGCTCCTCATTATTAAGGCCAAAGGGGCCACCTCTCTATCTCCCCCCAGCATCATACCAGCCTGGATGAAGAAATCTTTATTCGACTGGAGGGCGACCCAGTTAACAGTACCTCTCTGAGCTACCAGTGTCAACCTGTGGATTAGCTCCTTACTCAATCCAGGGACCCAGTAATCTTCTTCTTTCATCATTTCAGAAGTATCATCGGGCAAAGGAAACTCCCATCCCTTTCTACTCTCAGTTATTATCACGTGGGTGTTCCATCCCACTACTTTGTCAGGCAAATTAATGAACAGTTTGGGGGCATTCCTTCTAGCTAGGGTACTGATCCCGTGGGTCCTCTTATAAACTACTACCTTGAAAAATTCCCTAAAATGTGCACGCACGGCTCAAACCCGAGAAATCTGCAAATCATAGCAAAATAGATGAGCACCCTCACCGTGTTTGCTCCTAATTACAAGGGTACGGCCGCCATACATTCCAGGAACTCGCAGATAAATGGATCTAGGGGGATTCGTAGCCCGACCTCAAATTGATCGTAGAAGAAGGCTACTCTTGTCGGGTTCCTAGTTTTGTTCGATCAACCGAAGGCATCAAACTATTTGGCCGTTTTGTGGGTCAACCTGAACTCCTCCCTGTTGACCTCATAATGCTCATATAAAATCTTGAGCCTGGATTCCTAAGTCTTTTTCCCAGTCAATGGTTTGGGGGCCACGTAACCCCTCTCATTATGGCCAGGGATGATCGACGATCAGAAGGCATCAACAATATTTGTGGAGTGAGAAATTGTTGTGGCAGAGGCCGCCGTTCGTTCTTGAGTCGACATATCTGAAGAGTAGGAAGAAACAGAGGAATCAGTTCTAATTACAGACTCAATTGACCTACCTAAGGGCAACCTAGATTCCCCTGGAAATTCTTTTCTATCCCTAAGTAAGGAGGGTTTATTGGGCCCCCCTAATATAAAAAAGGACCAAATGGTCAAGAAGCTCATGGAAAAGATGAAAGGAAACAACTCTTTGGTCGTCTACCTCTGGTCACCCAAGTTTTCTCCTACAGGGAGGTCTAGCTCGCCAAAGTTCAAACCCCACCTGGTCAAGATGGAAGTACACTCCTCCATGGTCATCTCCTTCCATACCCCACCTATGTGCTTATATACCCTACGATTGACGGTGCAATACCCATACCAAACCCCTGGTTCGCAACTAAAGGTCCTAGCCATGACAGAAATTGAATAAATCTCATAATAAAGCTAAAGATAGAGAAATCGAAGGGTACCTTGGTTAAATTGGTGAAGAAGGGTTTCGAAAACAGACCGAAAAGCTTGAATTCACCTGGGAAATCGGAAGTTTGTTCTTGCCTTTGTTCTTGCTGTATGCCGAAAAATTGGGGGTTTGTAAAAAATCAAAAAAGGAAAAGGATTTTCCTTTTATACCCACTTCTAATCCTTTCCTGAATTGGGAAGGTTAGGGAATACAATGGTTATTCCTCTCAATTAATGCCAAAAACGGTTCCCAAGGCGGTTGTCCAAACGTTAAACGAAGTAATCATTACGGAATTACGCCGCTTCCACAAATCTGGCCGTCAAATCCATCTGTGGTCGAGATTAAGCCACGTCAATATGGTCGACCATCCAACAGTTCGAGCATCTAACTACGACCTACTCAAATCTTCATCAAAATTCTTATAACTTCCTGGTTGACAAAGTCAACTCAAAAAGTTGGGAGCCACTGAACGGAATAAAAGTGATGGGCTAGGCCCAACAAGCGAAGCCCAACTATTCAGACATTATTACCACCACATCCTTAGTGGGTCAGCCCAATTATTACAAAGCCCAAGGCCCAATAACAGAGATCAGTCTACCTAGCTCATTATCAGACCTCCAAGGTCCCGACCTAGCTTTGTCTGTCATACGATCCATATCTTATACGGGAATTATCCAGCTATATCATTCAGGTCGACCTATACCCATGCAGGCGATCTCGACCTACAAGGCGTACGTCGACCTACAGAGTCTCAATGCACCAACAACTCTTTCCATAACAGAATTCCTACAAATCAGGAGTTGTTTACGTACGTGATCTCTTACACGATCTGATCCACGATTCTAGGGATTTTATTCAATCCTACTACAGTTATACTTCCTATCAAAGTCTATAAATACTTCACAACATCAACGGATTGAAGGTAATTGCTATTTGTTATTCTGAATACATCTTGTTCATTATAATTTATCAGCTCTCATACACCATACTTACTCTCACGCATGAGGGTCTAAGCCGGAGACCATTCCGGCTAGTCTTGGGTTCTTTGTTTCAGGTCAAAAGCTAGGAGATCAGTCTTGACTGCTGGACGTAGGCTGACCAACACGTTTCTTGCGGCATCAGGAAATAATTGTAAATATTGTTTTAGATTCTAGTTGACTAACCAGCTAACTCCTATGATTAGTAATGATCCTATATTTAAGATAGGTATTCAAGATAGGAAAGGACTCATTGTTGATAAGAAAGGAGTGCACAAGAAGAATCCTTGTTGAAGAAGGATTGTGATTGCTATAAAAGAAGACCGATGCTATCAATGTTCCTTGCGGATTCTTATAGTCAAACAGAGTATTCAGATTTCACAAGAGTCTCTTTGCTTTACTCTTGAAGTTTACATCATTGAAACTTCAAGATTGATTTCCTCTTTTCGTATTCTTTAGACTAATACATTTTTTATCTTTTCATAAGTTTTTATTTCCTTTCATTGTAAGTTCATTACATTTTGTTCACAACAAGATTGTTATTTTATGAAAGGTTTTCCAGCAAGTAATTCTTGCTGAAGTGTTTAAAACTATTGCTTTATTCAGCTGCGTTTAGTTAATGTTGTGTTCATGTGTACTTGTCTAAACAGTTGTTAAGACACTAATGTGCTCAACTTTACACACAAGTGGCATAACAGATTGATCAGTCCTAGCTACAGGTCTTCAATTGGTATCTGAGCCTTCTCTCGACTCTACTGAAATTGATCCTTGAAGTAGCCACTATGGGCTGTCATCATAGTCATAACAAATCGCCTACTCTAAATGGTTCAAACTATACCATCTAGAAGGCTAAGATGATTATGCATATTAAGTATATTGATCACCGTGCTTGGGTTAGTCTCATTGTTGGCTATACTCCTCCCGTGGTTGAGATTGCCGCCTCTTCATCGGGAGGTGATGAAAAAAAGGAGAAACTTTATGGTCCTAAACCCATACAAGATTGGAATGTTGAGGAAATAGCTCTAGCTAATTATAATGCCAAGGCCTGGGAGCAATCTCTGACAATGTGGATCCTCATATGTTTAGGTTATTCTCTAACTAAACCATTGCCAAAACTGCATGGGACATTCTCCAACTTCATTGTGAAGGACCAGCTAGTGTTAAACAGACTAAATTAAGGACATTAATGACTAAATTTGAAACTTTAAGGATGGACTATAAAAGAGTATTTAGCTAATATCTTAGATATCTCAAATGAGTCATTAACCTTGGGTGAATCCATATCTAATGCAAGGCTAGTTAGTAAAGTGATAAGAACTCTCCCCGAAAAGTTTAATATTAAGATTTCTGTAATTGAGGAAACCCATGATGTCCAAACTATTGGGCTTGATGAAATCTTGGGAATTTTAACGAATTTTGAATTAAATATTGGGGTACAAGAATCAAGCAAAGCAAATTCGATTGTCCTTACAAGTGCTCTCAAGGTATCTCAAGATCTAGTCCAATTGTCTAAGGACATTGATGAAACAAACCTGGGCGAAGATGAGTGTGCCTTGATCACTCAAAAATTCAACAGTATATTGAAAAAGAAATGACTGACTAAGTTTCCTAATTCGGCACCCTCACCTCCTTCCACAGTTGAATCATTCAAAAGGGAAAGTATTGTAAATAAACCTCTGTCTGAAGGCAAAAAGCCCATTGATTCAATTCAATACAAGGCTTGCGAATGTTATGGGCATCATGCAAATGAGTGTGCTAACACTCTTAAAAAATGAGGAGTTTCTCTGCGACATTAAGTGATTCTGATGATAATGATCAAACATAAAATCTATTTATATGGCGTTCATCTCAGTTCACCTTGTTTGATAGTGATTCAGATGTGGAAGATGTGCAGTACTCTGATTGCACAACAGTTCACACAACTGACTGTAGTGTGTATACCTGCTTAAATTCCTTAACTGCTGGTGAAAATGAAAATGATCCTACAAATGAAGAGTGTGCTACCTATGAGGACTTGCACAGTACCTACATTGAACTCTATACTGAATGGGTCAAGCGAATGGAGCAAATCAAGTTATTCAAACAGGTAAATGAGAAAATAACTATTGAAAATCTGAAACTGAAGTCTGAGGTTAAGAGTTTGTCAAAAGAAAAGGATTCTCAAAAGGATTTCTTAGCCAAATTAGAAGTTTTCCTCACAAAGAAAGATGTTGAATGTGAAAAATACAAAACTAATCTTGCTAAAGAAACAGAAACTCTAACTAAGCTGAACAAAGGTAAAGCTAAGTTAGAAGAAGTTTTAAAAATGGGAAACCAAGGAAAATCAGGCATTAGCTATGGAGATATTGTTTTTGTAAGAGAAGGAGAAAACACTTCTAAAGTTCGAAATGCCTTCTCTATTAACCATGAATTCCCTGTTGGAAGCAGAAAACACAGAAAAAGGAGGTATGTATGCCATCATTGTTTTGCTCCATGTCATATTCGATCATATTGTTATAAACTGAAACAGGAACTTGGTTTGGAAAAGATGAGTGGACACTTGGGCAGACAGTTGAGTGCACAACTGAACCCTCAACTGTACAGACAACCCAAGACTGGAACAAAAACCACTTGGGCAAGAAAAGAGACCATGAACTGTCAGGTGGCCTTCACCTCTCTTAAGAGCAGTGTTAAAGGATCCTGGTATTTCGACAGCTATTCCCGACACTTGACTGGGTCGTGAACACTTTAAATACTACAAACTATTCAAAGGTGGAAAGGTCAACTTCGGTGGGGAGCCCAAGGTAAGATCATTGGCAAAGGTGCATTGAATGTGACAGGTTTGCCTAAGTTACATAATGTCTTACATGTTGATGGACTAAAGGAAAATATGATAAGCATAAGTCAACTGTGTGATGATGACTTATTTGTTAAATTCAACAAGTCCAGGTATGAAGTGTTTGATAATAGCAATGTGTGTGTTTTAACTGGTGTTCGATCCTTTGATAACTGCTACAAGGTTGACAGTAACTTGTCTTGTCTCTCCACCAAAATGGATGAGACTGAAATCCGGCATAAAAAGCTTGGTCATGACAGTGAAATAAAAATCAATGAATTAATAAGATTTGGGGCAGCAAAAGATTTGTCTAAACTAGACTTGAAGAAACTAAGTGTGTGTGGGTCTTGTCATAAAGGGAAACAAACCAAATCTAGTCATAAGAAGGTGCAAAATTGTGGAACCTCTAGGTGTCTTAAATTGATTCATGTTGATTTAATGGGTCCCATAGAAGTGGAAAATATATCTCAAAAGAAATACTATTTTGCATGTGTTGATGATTTTTCTAGATATACATGGGTGATTTTTCTAAGAGAAAAGCCAACACCATCGATGAGTTCATCATTTTGCGATTCAAAGGGGATAACTCATAAGTTCTCAGCCCCCAAAACTCCTTAACAAAATGGGGTAGCGGAAAGGAAAAATCACACATTACAAGAGATGGCTAGATTAAGGTTAAGCTCTAAAAATATGTCCAAAAAGTTTTGGGCAAAAGCTGTAAACATATAGGAACAACAGATCAACTCGATGATATCTTTACCAAGGCTTTAGAATTTGAGAGATTTTCTTCCCTTAAGAAGTCTCTCAGCTTGTGTGAACACAGATGACTGCACAAGTGTGCAGACAACTGTCTGCATCTCTGTATAAATATATACTACAGAAAACACTAACAAAAAAAGGAAAAAATATTATCCTGCATTCATGCATTGCACGATTGTCTCTTGTGACCACTTGACTATTTTTCATCATTGACATTATGTTTGACTCTTGATTGTGAGAACCCTCATAACTTGGTGATAAAATTCCCCATGTTAAAACTTATGTGTGATATCTATCATGGAGTGTGTGTCTAATCTAAGGTCACTGAGAAAAACAAGTTGCCTCCATTTATTTTGAAGCTTTCACTCATGTGCTCAATGCCAATGACTTCTTGTTGCATCATTTGGGGAAAAAAGTTGAGCAAACACTATGGTGTGAGAGTGTAAAGCTACTTCTTAGTGACTGACTCAATGCCAAATATGGAGACATTCTAGATGCTACATGATTGAAGGTTAACTTATTGACTTCTTGTATGTCAAACTATGTCAATATGTGATTTAGCCATATCATGTTACACTTTATTGAGATTAATCTCCACTGTATGTGCATTGTTTCTCATGATAGGCATATTGTGACAAAGTAGGGAATTCAAAATCCTTGGTAAATATATGAACAAATTTTAGTGTTGTTATTACCGTGTTTATTTGATCAATTATTCTATTGTGTTCAATGATGCTCTCATGATGTTGTGTTTAAGACTTCTTGCAGTCAAAGGAGACTGAACAAGTCTTGTCATAACTCTTCTCACAACTCTCCTCTCAACTCTCATAATTATTCTGTCATACCGCTCGAGTGTTTACTAACCTCTGCAAACATCACAAAATGGCATCTCCATCATCTTCCTCTGCTCCGGTCACCTCCAGTTGGAACGCCATCATTGCTGATTTGATTAACGAGCCACAATACATGCCTCCGATGGACGTTAGCTCACTTGGGCAACCTGACAAGGCGATCGACGTTGATAACCCGAATGTTCTAGATGTTGGGCATGTCAGATGAGTGTCGCTGGTGCCTGGCTCAAGACGATCCCAACGGCTTATTAGCTCTGGGCAATCGGTTATATCAAATAATCAAGGGATGACACCGCTAAACCAAAATCAAAAAGGGTGGAAACCTCTAAGGCCAAAAACCCCGTTGGTGCAAGGATGAAGCTTGTCCTCCATGACTCCTCAGATGAAGAGGATACCCCAACACTGCATCAATCGCCGACGACTGGGTTTAATGAAGATGATATGCCCATCGTCACGATGATCAAGGCTAAAACTCTGGCAAAAAAAACCATCTCCGGCTAGGGTTCAGGCATCTACTTCAGCCACAACTTAGGGGGAGAGCCAATACAAAATCAAAACAAGGAGCTCAACGAGGAAAGATGTCGCCCCAGCCATTACTGAAGAGGGATCATCTTCCCAACACGATGATTTTAGTGACAAGACTGCCTCCTTGGGGACAGAGGATACAGTAAGTGATGCTGAGATATAAAGCAGAAAGAGAACATGCCAAGCAACTCTAGCTCATCCCAAGGTCAAGTATGTCCACAGAGTTGTTCAAATAACTGGTCACACAACCGCTCAGACCAGTGGTAGCTCTTCCAAATTAGTTTTTTGGGTATGTAAATCTTCAGTCCGCATTCCCTCTTCCACATACAATCTTGAAATAAAACATAATTCTCTCTTCTTCTCCCTAGAGACTGAGTCTCGTTTTTCTACAAATATGAACCACTTCTTTGTGGTTGAAAAGAAAAGGAACACGGCGGTGTTTGAAAAACTAGGTTTGATTGGGTTCTTTTCTAATAGGAATCTGGATAGATCTTTGGACTTCCCTATTCCCTATTCTAGGTCCTTAGTCCTAGATTTTTTCGCAAATCTTACACGGGACATAGGTGTAGACAAATCCCCTACTTTGGGAAAATTTTTATGAGGGATCAAGTGGTGGAATTCAATCCATCTAGGATAAACCGTTTTCTTGGCACCCCGGATGCCCCTCTTGATTCCCTACCTGTTGATTATGATGAGGCAGTTAGAACCATAAATGGGAAAAGATCATAAAATGGATAGCTGGGTTTGGGACAAATCTGTTGTCAAGACTTTATGTCTTTCTTCACGACATTTCGAGGAACAATTGGCTACCTACCTCAAATGTTTCGTTGGTAACCAAAGATCAAGTGTTATTCCTGTTTAGAATAGGATTGAATAAATTCAATTTAGGGAAAGTCGTTTTTGATACGATGTTAAACTTTGCTAGAGCACCAACACCAACTATGCTTACCCTCACCCTAGTCTTATTTGCCATGCTCAAAGATCAAGGGATTGAGGATGTCCCATGGGAATCTCTGTACCGAGCAATTCAAAATTCCAAAAACCATGGATGACAGCTCCAGGTTTAATGATCTTGCTCAAATTGCTGGGCCCTCCTCTGTTCCATTTTATATTCAACCATCTGCTCAATCAGTTGTTCAAACAACTATCATCACAACTGTTCCCACAGGATCTTATTATCCAGACAAAAGTGCCATACATGCTCAGATAGATATCTCTCTAGCCCAATTCAATACTCACAATGCTGAAATTGAAGGGAGACAGGTGTTGATTGCTGGCAATCAATCGCTGATCTTAGGAATTCCCTTAGTGGTTCTTCTCAAAAAGGGGGAGAAGTGGTAACTCATAGAGAGGGAGCTAAAGCCAGTTCAAGTGGAAAGGAGCTAGCTGATCAAGAAGGAGCAACAATTAATGATGATGACCTAGTAATTGATATTGAGAGGGATGGAGCTGCTGCCATGGAAGAAGAACTTCTTAGAGAAGATCTATATGCTGATCTTGACATTTGAAAAACACTTTAGTTAATTTTAATTTTTGATGTAATAACTTAAACTTACGATGTGTTTGTTCAGATTTAAATTAGTATGGTAGTTGTGTTTTGGACTTAACAATTTTGCAGGTTTTGATCAGAACCATAAAGATAGGGGGAGATTGAAAGAGTATGCAAATACTCTTATATTAAATATATCTTTGTGATTCTGATTTATGAAATATTGTATATATTTTGTATAAATTAGATTAGGAAATAATTGTAAATATTGTTTTAGATTCTAGTTGACTAACCGGCTAATTCTTATGTTTAGTAATGATCATATATTTAAGGTAGGTATTTAAGATAGGAGAGGACTCATTGTTGATAAGGAAAGGAGTGCACAGGAAGAATCCTTGTTGAAGAAGAATTGTGATTGCTATAAAAGAAGACCGCTCCTCTCATTTTTCCTTGCGGATTCTTAGAGTTAAACGGAGTATTCAAATTTCACAAGAGTCTCTTTGCTTTGCTCTTGAAGTTTACATCATTGAAACTTCAAGATTGATTTCCTGTTTTCGTGTTCTTTAAACTAGAACATTTTTGATCTTTTCATAAGTTTTTATTTCCTTTCATTGTATGTTTTTTCATTACAACTTGTTCACAACAAGATTGTCATTTTATGAAAGGTTTTCCAGCAAGTATCATGCTGAAGTGTTTAAACTATTGCTTTATTCCGCTGCGTTTAGTTACTGATGTGTGTGTGTGTACTTGTCTAAACAGTTGTTAAGACACTTGTGTGCTCAATTTTACACGTAAGTGGCGTAACAGATTGATCAGTCCTAGCTACAGTTCTTCATAATGGATATGAATTCTGCTTATGGAAGGTAAGAAAGTCATATTTGGAATTTTGACCTGTTTGCTGCTGATTTTAGTCTTCCTTTCGGGGAGGGGATGTTTCCAGTTAATTGGCCATATATTTTACCTTTCATGTTCGGGGGACTGATTGAGGAGTTCAAATCTTCTGTATTACTAGTGATCCAACGAATATATGATCTTCCGCATTCTAGTTTCCTGTTTTGAAAACCTAACTAAAAGGTACTGCAACTACTGCCTTATTATTTCAATTTAACAAGCTACAAGTAAATATGATCTTCCTGTGTTTACAGTTGCAGCTTAATCAAAGGCTTTCTTTTATATGTAATTCTCTAATTTTCTTGTTGTTAATCTGATTTTCCATTTTTGCAGGTTCTCCTTCGGGCTTGATGAAGAGGATTGCTGCGCTTGAGATTGATCGTGTACCGAGTCTGAATGGACTACTTTTAGTTTAAGATGCGACGGAAATCATAAAACAAACTTGGTCGAACTTTGAACTGACTTCTAGTTTTCAGTAATACTATTCAACTGGAACAAAGTGAATATGTTTAGTGTAATCTTCTAGTTTAATTTTCTTTGAATTTTTTTAAGGAGGATTAATATTTCCCTCACAAGTAAAGGAAATTTATGAAGCTGTGAATTTATGTTACTTCTTACCTTGAAGGATATACATAGAAAAGTCTTACCGAAAATACGTATATAAATATATAAACTGAATTGGGCAATTATAAAATAGGGATTGAAGTTTATGAAGAGGTACCAATTTGGGGTCTGACTTTTCAATTTTAGCAATTTAGGGCCTCACTTGCCTATTTTTGACCAATTTGGTGCTTTTTGACGATTTCGTCTAAAATCTTTGTTAAGTGAACATGTGTGTTGTATGTGAGATTGAGTTAGGCTATTTCGTCATTTCGTTTTCAGGGCAATTTTCAAAATAGGGTCTGAAGTCAGAGATGTACCAATTTGGGGCATGCCTTATTAATTTTAGTAATTTAGGACTTGATTTGACAATTTTTTACCAGTTTGGAGCTTTTTAATGATTTTCGTCCAAAATCCCGTGAACACGTGCGCCGCATATGAGATTGAGCGAATGTCTTTTCGTAATTTCGCGTTCAAGGTATGACTGTCTTTTATTCTTTTCAATCCTCCAATTTCGTCCACCTTTTTATTCTTCTTTCAGATCAACCTAGGTTTGACTATCTTTGATCTTGCGCATATCTCTGGATTATACTATGAGAAATACCCATAATTCCCCAAAAAAAATTTGGCCAAAATTAGGGCAAAAATTGGGGGTTATAATTATCTACTAATTTCTTTGGGCATTGTAGAAATCTTTGAACTGGATTTCTTTCCGTTCACAACATATGCGTTCGCTCGATTTCACCACACTTGTATCTTTCGTTCTTGATATTAATGATAAAATCCCCAATTTTATTTGGAAATACTTGCATGGGAGAATTGGATTTCGTTTTGTTTCAATGGGAGGAAAGTGTGAACATTTTTGTGCCTTATACAACCAGCCTTGAACACGAAATGAGGAAACCCACTCAATCTCACATGCATCACACGTGTTTACTTAACAGATATTTTGAAAGGACATCGTCAAAAAGTCCCAAACTGGTCAAAAATAGTCAGTCATACCTTAAATTGCTAAAACTGAAAAGTCAGACCCTAAATTGGCACATTTTCATGGACTTCAGACCCTATTTTATAAATTTTCCTAAACGCAAAATGACGAAAAAAAACCCTCACTCAATCTCACATGTAGCGCACGTGTTGAATTAACGGGAATTTTTAATAAAAATCGTCAAAAATCCCCAAACCGGTCAAAATTAGTCAAGTCAGGCCTTAAATTGCTAAAATTGAAAAGTTAGACCCTATTTTATAATTTGCCCACCTTTATTTCAAACCCTAAAAAAAAAGATACAAAGCCAGGAAGCTGGAAATTTTGATCAAACTGTGCTGCATAGTGTCAAGGATAAGGTAATACTATAAAAAATAAACAAGGATCAAACATCTATATTATATTAAAAGCAAGAAAGTGGCAAAAATGGAATTTTGGCGCTAAAAAACGTCAACATCAAGTGGTTAAATTTGAAAATCTGACAAGGGTATTTTAGTCATTTACGTTTGTGGCATAAATATAAATATTAGACATTGAAATCAACATCAAGTGCTTTTGATTGGATGCATGAATTTACGAATTTTTTTCTCCCAAATTCTTTGGCCTCAATTATTTTATAATAAACTAATTAAAAAAAAATTACACCAAAATTCATAATTTTTTCCTCTACAAATAGAGACTAATTTTATTTGATTTGGACACAGAAAAAAAAAATCCTCTTCCTTGAATATAAATCAAATATTTATAATAAATTATTTTTTTAATTTTTTCAACCTAAAATCATTAAAAAATTTCCTCCGAAAATAGATACTACTTTCATTTGATTCGGACAAAAAAAAACCTCTTCTTTGAAGTGCATGTCAATATTTTAAAAAATAAATGTAGTATAAATAGGTAGTTTGAAAGAGGGAGAGGAAGAAGTGGGTTGGGTTTGATGAGGGAGTGTAGTGTTTGGGAAAAAAAATTCATTTAACACATTGTTAGTTATTTTTAGATTTTGATTTTTCTTCTCAAAATTAAATAAGTTAAATTGAAAAAGAATATTATAATTTTGTTCAAGATGAGTTAATGTAAACAAATATGATATTTATTTAAAAAATTCTCTTTTTTTGAATATAAATCAAATATTTTATAATAATTTTTTAAAAAAAAAATCACCAAAAATCATAAAAAAAATTCCTCCAAAAATAGAGACTACTTTCATTCGATTTGGACACAAAAAAGAAATCTTCTTCTTTGAAGTGCGTGTCAATATTCTAAAAAATAAAGATAGTATGAATTGGTATTTTGAAAGAGGGAGAGGAAGAAGTGGGTTGGGTTTGATGAGGGAGTGAATTGTTTGAGGAAAAAAATTTCATTTAACACAATTGTTAATTTTTTTTTAAGATTTTGATTTTTCTTCTAAAAATTAAATAAGTTAAATTGGAAGTGAATATTATAATTATGTTCATGATGAGTTAATGTAAACAAGTATGATGTTTATTTATTATTACTATTGTTGGTATACTAATAAATGATATTTATTTTTTTGTTTACCAAATTAATTATTTGGTTGTTACATTGACGAAATGATGTTTTTCTGAATTGTGACATATATATATAGAGTTGAAATTAAATATCTCTACATATATAGAGTTTCAATCATTCGAAATAAAAAAATATTTACTTATTTATTTAAGTCACTATTAGATTTATATATTATATATTTTTCTTTTCAAATGATTAAGATAATTATGTATGTATAATTGATTAAATGGGGAAGAGATATGAATTATTTTAGGGGTGAAATGAGATTACTCTGTACATATATTAAAAAGATAAAGTCTATTAGATGATGTTTTTTTTTTTCCTTTAATTGATTGTAATAATCTTTGTTGTAAGTTAAAAGATAGAACTACTATTGATGTTTGAGTTGAGATTTCGATATTTGTGTAGTGTCGTCTATTATATTATTGTGAATGCAATTGATTTGTCGTTTGATAAAAAAAATTATTAACAAAAATTGAATATAATTTTTCAGTAATATACGTGAGAAGAGAGACGCATTTGCAAATTTTAGGAAAATAGATGAATTTGTGATTGGTGGATGGGGGTGGGCTATGGGAGGGGGAGAGATGTAAAGTTAACAATTTAATATTTTCACCTTTTTATTAACATCTCTCGATTCATATAAAGAGTTGCAATCATTTAAAAGAAAACTTTATTTATTTAATTAATTATTTAAGTCGTTAGTAGATTTAGCCATAATTTACTTTTCTACATAGGGATAAAGTTGTAATATTTTGAATATGTTACAAAGAAATTAAAACTTTTAATTTACGAAATAAAATTTGGTGTTTACTGGGGATGGGAAAATTGGGATTTTGGGTTGTCTAAAAACATTGGGTTCACTTTTCCGTTTATTATTTTTAAACTAATACGGATTGGTTTAATATATATTATTTAATGTCTTTAAGTATTTTCGATTCAAGATGTTATTTGGTTAAGGAAAATTGTTTACATAATCGTATTTCTTGTTGTTCTCCATGTTATTTCTCCTCTATTTACGTTAAATATCACTATCTCATATTACATTATTTAACTTTAATCGGTATTTAATTAGATATATTGTAGTACTAATTTTGGTTAGGAAAATTGTTTACATAATCGTATTTGTTGTTGTTTTCTTTGTTATTTACTTTCCTATATTTACGTTAAATATCACTATTTCATATTATATTTTTTTAATTTAATTGGTATTTGATTATATATATTGTTATACTAATTTTGGTTTAAGGTAAATTATGTTATTTTCGTGCATCGCACACGGGTGTACTTGCTCTTAATTTACTGAAGATCTACTTCAGAGAAGAAGTACTAACTGAAAAGACCATTACTTGAATGTATGTTGCATAAGAACTAAGTTCATGATTTCTCACAATCAAAAAAAAAAAAAAAAAAAAAAAAAACAATGCAAAAACTTCACCAGGGATCTACAAGAATTAAAAATAAAAAAAGCAAAGCCCATATTTTGGTCACAAAATAAAGCATGTTTTTGCAATGCCCTCATTGATGTCTATTTTTTTGCAATTTCCTCATTAAAAATCCATCAGAAAATGGTGTCTTGGGTATGAATTTGAAGAAATGGAAATGAATTAGTGTGATCTCTTTGATAGTCTATGGTTGTATTTGATTGGAAAAGTTAAGTTTATAACGTTTGTTAGTTACGTGATAGCATGTGCCAATCTGTCGTTAAAAAAATTAACATGAGGACATTGCAAAATTCCTCAAAAATCATGCACTTGAATGAGGATATTGCAAAATTCCTCAAAAATCATGTACTTGAATATGAGGACATTGCAAGAAAATAAACATCAATGAGGACATTGCAAAAACATGATTTCTTTACTGTCCAAAATATGGGTTTTGCCAATAAAAAAAGTGTGTAAACAGAAAAAAAGACCGAAGGAGCTCTAGAAACAAGTACCCCTGCAGTGGAAGAACAGCATTATGAAATGCCTTTAGGAAGCTGCACACAGAGCACTCAGTATTATCTCCAATAACCTTAACATTTGAAGCTCAAAAATCCGTTAGTACAACTAATAAGGATAGTTCAGGGTCTGATGTGTAAATAAAGTGTAAAGGTAGGGCTTCAATGTAAATGTGTTAGTTAGTTTGTTAGTTTGTTAGAATGTCAGTTATAACAACTCTGTATATAGATTGATAGAACTAAGATGTAATGTTCAAGTAAGTGGAATACATTTTCTCAGAGGAATTACTCTTCATGTTCATGATTACATTTGTAACATGGTATCAAAGCAATCGATCTGATGACCTGATGAACTAATTTTGCTTCCGGTGTTCATTCGAGCTCAATTCAGGTGAAATTTCTCTTGTTTATGTTGATCTGCTCGTGTAATTTCTTCATTCTTCTACTCGATTTGTCACTTCTTTGATCTTCCTCTTCTCTGCGATTATATTGATCTGGAAACTCTCGATTGTTCTCGATTTTTGATGCAATTCCTTGATCATGCGATCTGCTTGTTGATGGTTGTATTTCCTCAATTGATTTCCTCAATTGATCTGTTCTTCCTCAATTGATCTCTCTTCTCAAATTGTGTTGAACACTCAATTGATTTGAAGCTAAAATGGCTGATAACAACTCTGACTCAAGTGATTCTGATGTAGATCTCTATGAACTTAGTGAAACTCTTGTTCAGCTAAGTCCAAATCATCCTCTTTTTCTTCATCAAAATGATCATCCAGGCATGAAACTGATTACTCATGTTCTCACTGAGACAAATTATTCTCAGTGGAGAAGAGCCATGACTCTTTCATTGGAGTCCAAAATCAAACTAGGCATGATCAATGGCCTATCCCCTAAGCCTAAACCTACATCCAAATACTTTCCTCTCTGGAACAGGTGTAACAGCATGGTTATCTCCTGGATATCTAATGTGCTATCACCAGATATAGCTTCTAGCATTGCTTATTTGCCAACTGCTCAACTTGTTTGGGAGGATCTAAGAACTAGGTTCTCGCATCAAATGCTCCTAAGATCTTTCAGATTCGTAAAGATCTTGCATCATTTTCATAAGGACACTTATCAATCTCTGCCTATTACACAAAGTTCAGAAGTATGTGGGATGAATACTTTGAACTCACACATTTAACTAAATGTCTTTGTAACTGTACTTGTGGTCATACCAAGGCTCAAGATGATTTTGAGTTGCTGCATAGGTTGACACAGTTTCTGATGGGTCTCAATGATAGTTTCACCTTTACTAGAGGTCAAATCTTGATGATGAAACCAATACCTACAGTTAATGAGGCTCTTAGTATGCTTCTTCAAGAGGAACAACAGAGAGGTCAATCCATGGCAAATCTGAATGTGCAAAACACTGACAACTCTTTATCTACTTGCTCAGCAGAGGTGTTACTTCTTTCAGAAACAATCAATTCAAGCCTAAATCAAGAGGTCAACTATTTTGTGATTACTGCCATGGAGATACTCATTCAAAGGACAAATGCTTCTTTCTCCATGGATATCCTGATTGGCACTCTTTATATGGGACCAAACCAGATTTGGCTAGGATGCCTAAAAATTACAAAGGTAGACTTGGAAGGGGAACAAGTGGTTCTTATCAAAATACACACAATGTTGCTGCAGTATCTACTGAGCAAACTTCCAACAATTTCCCATCTTCTGACTCTACTTGTGAATCTAAAGCAACTACAACAGCTGGTTCTTCAATTGGCAATCTTACAGGATAGTTGCAACAACTGTTGCAACTTCTCACCATGAATAACTCTACTTCTGGTGATTCTCCATCTGCAGGTATTCACTTATCTAATACATGTATTGCTACTCCTTTATGCTTGAATTCATTTTCCAATGCAAACAACACTTGGATATTAGACACAGGGGCTACTGATCATATTACTTCTTCTTTTGATCTCCTCAGTAACCCCACTCCAACTACTTCATATATTCATCTACCTAATGGTCAAAAATCTCTCATTACTCACAAAGGCACAATTCACTTGACAGAATACATTACATTGTTCAATGTACTGTTTGTGCCTGATTTTACTTTCAATTTAATCTCTGTGAGCAAACTGTCTTGTGATACTCAGTGTTCTATTTTCTTCACTGCTGGTAATTGTTATCTGCAGGACCAACTATTGAAGAAGTTTAGACTGATTGGTAAAGAACATGAGGGATTATATACCCTGATCTTATCCAGTACAATTCCAAGTAGCATTCACAATTCTTTTGTAAATCAAAATTCTTCTGTTTCTTCTTCACCAGTTTCTCTTTGGCACCATAGACTTGGTCATATTCCTGTTCAGAAATTGAAATTGATTCCTTCCATAGTTTGTAATGACAATCATCAGTGTAATGAATTCTTATGTGATATATGTCATTTTTCAAGACAAACTAGGGCTCCTTTTCCTCTAAGTACTTCTAGGAGCAATTTTCCTTTTTCTCTCTTACATTGTGATGTGTGGGGTCCTTATAATCAATTGACACATGATGGATTCTCTTCTTTTCTAACTATAGTAGATGACTTTTCAAGATCTACTTGGTTATACTTGTTGAAAACTAAAGATCAAGTTCCTCAAATGCTTCTTAACTTCCTCATTCTTGTTAAAACTCAATTCAATGGGTCTGTACAAGTCATTCATTCTGATAATGGAACATAATTTTTTAGTAAATCTGTTACTTCCATTCTTCAACCCCTTGGCATTTTACAGTCCAGCACTTGCATTGAAACTCCCCAACAAAATGGGAGAGTTGAAAGAAAACATAGATATATCTTGGAAATTGCTAGATCCCTCAGATTTCAAGCTAACCTTCCCTTAAAATTTTGGGGAGAGTGTGTCATTACAGCAACCTATCTAATCAACAGACTTCCAAGCACTGTGCTATTGAACAAAACCCCTTTTGAAGTCCTTATGGGACACAAACCTTCTTATTCTCACCTCAAGGTCTTTGGATGTCTATGTTTTGCTTCTACTTTGTCTCATCATCGAGATAAGTTTTCCCCCAGAGCTACTAAATGTGTATTCCTTGGATATCCTTCTCAAAAGAAAGCCTACAAACTCTATGACTTACAATCTCATAGAATTTTCTATAGTAGAGATGTAAGGTTCTATGAAAATATATTTCCTTTCTCCTCCAATGAGATCTCTCATCCCATCTCATCTCCCATTTTACCTAATACTGACATTAAGTGGTTGAATGATGATGATCACTCTGGTCCCTCCACTGCTCATATGGATCATTCTACTTCTTCTTCTCTTCCCTCTCCTAATTCCATTTCTCCTTCCTCAGTTTCTTCTTCACTTCCTACTTCTTCTTCTGGTCCTATTTCTCCTGTTTCTCCATCCATTTCTTACAGACCAATCAGAAAGAAGAGTGTACCTGTGAAATATCAAGACTATGGTGGTCTTCCTGGTTCCTTCGCCAATCACTCTGCTTCTCTCACCACAAGGCATACTTCTCCATATCCTTTACATAATTACATTTCTTATGCTCATGTTTCTCCACAATACACTGCCTTTTGTGTAAACATTTCCTCCTCTCCAAAAGAACCATCCACATATAATCAAGCCATTAAAAATCCTGAGTGGTGTGTTGCTATGAAAAATGAACTTGATGCTTTAGAAAGTAACAATACATGGGTTTTACAAGTTCTACCTAGTGGGAAACACACTGTAGGCTGCAAATGGATTTACAAGTTGAAATATAACTCTGATGGCTCCTTGGACAAGTACAAAGCCAGATTGGTGGCAAAGGGGTTCACTCAGGTTGAAGGCCAAGATTTCTTTGAAACATTTGCCCCCGTAGCTAAGATGACAACAGTCAGAACACTGTTGGCTTTGGCAGTTTCTAAGGGTTGGTCTCTTTTCCAAATGGATGTTTCTAATGCATTTTTGCATGGTGATCTTCATGAAGAGGTGTATATGGATGTTCCTCAAGGCCTTGTTCTTCCCTCTCATCTTCAGCAGTCAAATATCTCTCCCATAGTCTGCAGGCTGTTGAAATCTTTATATGGGTTAAAACAAGCCCCCAGACAATGGTTTCATAAGTTTTCAGAAGCACTTGTGGAGTTTGGATTCAGGTCTACTCATGCTGATCATTCACTGTTTCTGCTCAAGACCCCTACTCAACTAACTGCTGTGTTAGTGTATGTTGATGATTTAATAATCACTGGTAATGATTCTAGTGTCATAACTGCTGTTAAAAATCATCTTCATTCTAAGTTCAAAATCAAGGATCTTGGCTTACTTAACTACTTTCTGGGCATAGAGATTGGGAGGTCAGACAAAGGAATCTACTTGCATCAAAGAAAGTATATCCTGGATATCTTGAAGGACACCAAACTTGAGTCTTGTAAACCTGCCAAAATTCCTATGGATGTTCATCATAGTCTGGCTGCTGATCAAGGTTTGGTATTGACAGACCCTAGTCCTTATAGAAGATTGGTTGGGAGATTGATATATCTCACAATTACAAGACCTGAATTGTCTTATCCAGTGCATATTTTAAGTCAATTTCTTTCTTCTCCTAGGGAACCCCATATGTGTGCTGCACTTAAACTTGTGAAGTACCTTAAGGGTAACCCTGGTCAAGGCCTGTTCTATGGTCCTTCCTCTCTGACACTCAGGGCCTATAGTGACTCAGATTGGGCTGCTTGTCCTACCACTAGAAAATCTGTTTCAGGCTTCTGTGTATTCTTGGGTGATTCATTGATTTCATGGAAGTGTAAAAAGCAATCAATTGTATCCAGGTCCTCTGCTGAAGCTGAATATAGGGCACTTGCTAATGTGTGTTGTGAAGTCTCTTGGCTTCTGTCCTTGCTTAATGACTTTGGGATCTCTAATCTTACCCCTATTACACTACATTGTGACAATAAAGCTGCTCTTCATCTTGCTGCCAACCCAGTTTTCCATGAAAGATCCAAACACATTGAGATTGATTGCCATCTTGTTAGAGAGAAGCTTATGCAAGGCATCATTTCCACTCATCACATTTCCACCAATGACCAACCAGCAGATTTATTTACAAAATCTCTCTCTTCTGACAGAATGTCTCATTTATTATCCAAGATGAATGTGTTTGATTTATTCCACACATCCATCTTGAGGGGGGGGGGTAATAAGGATAGTTCAGGGTCTGATGTGTAAATAAAGTGTAAAGGTAGGGCTTCAATGTAAATGTGTTAGTTAGTTTGTTAGTTTGTTAGAATGTCAGTTACAACAACTCTGTATATAGATTGATAGAACTGAGATGTAATGTTCAAGTAAGTGGAATACATTTTCTCAGAGGAATTACTCTTCATGTTCATGATTACATTTGTAACAACAACCAAACTCATAATGTTATGTTCAGGTCAACAACCGCTAAACAAGACAATTCCTAGCCATGCACACTCAATAGAAGAAGGGCCTCAAATAGCAATAAAACTTAACGTCATTAATAATAACGGTCATTGCTATTTGAGGCCCTTCTTATATTGAATGTACATGGCCAGGAACCCTCTTGATGGCCAAATTGTTTGTCGAAATCAACAGTCTTCTTTGTTGATCCATTTCATGAGCACAAGTCTCCGGATGACCATCGCCTTTCTCGAAGGTTCCACGGCCAGCGCCACTCCGGAACTCTCTAGATTAATTGAGTCATTTCCTTCACCGACCTAATGTTAGTATAAAAGGCAAATTGGGTTCTCCAATTGGTGAGTCCAGTCCACAAGGAAGAGAGTCCAGTGTTAGGCTTGTGTGAGTTATTATCTAGTGCGTTAGTATTACTTTTCCGTCAATTCGGGTACCAAAATCAACATTGTTATATCTTGAATCATATGATGACTTTATTATTATTACATATTATTAATCCATATTAGTTTGTCGTACTTCACCTCAGGTTGGATCGGATCCGAACCGAACACTATAAACCCTTTACCGAACCCGATTCGATCCGAAGGTGTCCGATCCGAGCTCCGATCCGAGCCCTGATCGGATCCGAAGCTGTCAAGAAATTACTATAGAAATTCAAGAAATTAAATAAAGACTGAAACTTTGCAATAAACATGAAAAATTAAGAGATGCCCAGATCAAGATTTACCAATTCAACAATGACATCAAGAAAATCGACAGAACCCTAGTTTTCAATCAACACAAAGTTCATAACAATCTTAATACATGTTCAAGATCATGACAACCAATTACGTAACAAAGGAGGTTAAATTACGTGAAATTATGAACACATAGCCAAGAAATCAAGAATGGCAGCAAGAAACAATCTGCAATTCAAGAAATTAAATAAAGACTGAAACTTTGTTACCTAATTCGTTACCTACTAAACAGGAAAATAAATAAATTGAGAGGTCACCTTCAAATCGTCAATCAATCGCCGGCGCAGGAGAGAGAAAGGAGAACCGGAGGAACCGAGGAAGGGGAAGAACTGTAATGGCGCCGCTGGCCCGCTGCAATGCGCCGTAGGAGAGGAGACGAGCGGGAGAGAGAGAGACGAGCCCTAATTTTAGCTCTCCAAAACCCTACATTTTACTTATCTATAGTATAAAGGGAGGGTGTCCAACTCAGCAAGTGCACAGTACAATGAATAGTAGCATTCGCCGACATTACCATTTTGCCCTCACTATTCACTCTCTTTCCCGTTTTGCCCTCCCACCTTTGTATGTCGTGCGACATACATGTTTGTTTTTTTTTTTGTGATATATATAAAAAAAAAAAAAAAAAAAAAAAAACAAAACGTAAACGTGGCCTTGGACACGGGCTTAGGCTAGTCTATATTATAAATCACACCATTGTTTTGAACAGTGGTGTGAATAGTTTCATCTGCGGAAATGACCATTTTGCCCTCATTATTCAGTCTCTTTCCCATTTCGCCCTTAAAAAAAAAAAATTTTAAATTAAAAAAAAAAAAAAATTTAAATTAATTTTTTTTTTTTTTAAAAAATTAGTTTTTAAAAAATGTGGCCTTGGACACGGGCATATTTAAAAAAAAATTAAATTAAAAAAAAATAAAAAAAAAAACAAAAACAAAAAACGTGGCCTTGGACACGGGCTTAGGCTAGTATATAGTATAAATGGCAACGGTGGGTGAACAGTACTATGAATAGTTCCAAATGCCAAATTTCTCATTTTGTCCTTTAATTTTTTTTTTTAAATTAAAAAAAAAAAAAAACATGTGTCCTCGGACACGGGCTTTTACTAGTATAGTATATGGGTACATGGGGGTAATTGTATTTTTTAAAAACATAAGGGAAGGGGCTAAATTATAAATTCCAACTTAGGCATATGTGTTCTGTCAGGTCTCGGCACCAAACCCCGTTCGAATCCGATCGGGTCATAAAAAATTAAAATCATATCCGATTTTTTCGAATCGGATCTCCTTCCGTACGAATCGGACTCGGTTAAATTGTCATCCTTCCCTAGAGATAAGATAGATAGAAATAGGATAATTTGCAATTTGTATAATCTTTGCAATTTGGTTGTCAACATTAAAATTTTATCAATACGTTTTCTAAATTTGTCATTTTGTTGCAAATTGATATAAAACTAACAAAATGTTAGGTTTTAACGGAATCAAAGTTATGTACTATGCACATAACTTTTTAGGGGCATATTAGTCATTTGAGAGAGCATGTGTAATTCACGTGCGATTGTGTGGGTGATGGAGAAAATTTCACTGTGTAATAAAAATATCTTGTATGTTTACAAGTCATCGAAGTAGCAATGTACAATAGTAAGAATCGAACCACGGAGACTCGTGTGTTAACAAGTTAATTCAAGTGGTGCAGAACGTAACAAAAAGGGGTTTTGATTTTGATTTATTAATTAAACTACTAACGCAAGAAACTAAAATAATGAAACTGAATAAAACAAGTGCACAAGAAATAACGAATTAACCAGATTAAATGAATTCACAGATTGGATTTCATAATTGCTTCCCTTCTATGCTAAGGTTTCGATAACAAAAATAACACTCTCGTTCAAAGATTCTTTCACTTGATTAAGGGTTGGGACGTTTGGTGTGCGGATTGCAACCCTAATACTTCTATCGTATTGTAAATTTCGCTAGGTCAAAACAATACTCAAGAAATTCATTAAGCACTTTAGAAATAAACAAATCTAGGTTTTCTTGAATTCCGCTAGGTCAACAAGCAAACCTAATTAATGAAATAGTGAGCTTTAAATAAATTGTCCACGCTAGTGCAACAATCTAAACCAAATAAATCGAATGATATATATTTCATCAAATATGAACGAGAAAGTTTGGAAGAATTAAAACTTAAATTAGCATAGAAGTTCCACACTTACTACATCCAATCCATGAAAGAGGGAATTTAGCTACTCATAATAAAAATTACAGAAATAAAATAAATCATAAATTAAAACCTGGAAAAAAATATGAAAAACCAATGTTGTTCTTCTTTTTCCTCCGCACAGTAATTAGTACTCCTTTGTACCACGGCTCTCTCCCTCAAAAAAATACCAATGCTTTGATATATATCAAAAAAAAAACCTAGGCTGCAATTGTGGAAACAACATGCCCAATTCGAGGCCCACTTCTCTCCAAAGCCCTGACTCGTGCCCACGAGTCGATCCATCTTCCCCAACTCGTTCTGATGCTTGTGCAATATCAACATCCTGCCTTGTATTTCTTTGGCCCAACAGCTTGTATCCCAGCGCCACACTCGGCCGGCCAGCCCATGCCTTGGCCCATCTGCTTTTCCCGGCCATGGCCTAGCCTCGTTCCACATTTGGCCGGCCACCCTTGGCCTAGGTTTGGACCCTTTTTTTATTCGTTCCGTCTCGCAATTTTGCCGCCACACTTTGGTCACTATAAAAATTATTTTGCACCTCGCTCTTTGAGATTTTATTTTTCACTTTAGCCCATGAATTTTTATAAATCAAATTCCTCCCAAATTTCCGTATTTTCAGTTTGGTCCCTGAATTTCCAATAAATTACAACTTGGCCCTTGAACTTCCAAAGTGGGTACAAATCCTCCGTTTTCAGCATTGTTGCACTTCAGTCCCTGAACTATCAAAACACTAACAAAATACATTAAATTCTCAAGGTTTCGAGCAGAAAATAAGCTTAGAAACATATCTTTTGGATGGGTAAAACCACATCCATCAAATACCCCCAAACTTACCTTTTGCTCGTCCTCGAGTAAAACAAAATTAAAACAAAATAAAAACTAACTAACTAAATAAAAACTATCAACACAAATTATTTTTGATATGTTCTCAATATATACAAGGTTGCCGGCCAAACAAGTCTCAAATTCTCACAACATACGCTAAACAAGTGCCAAAAAGAATATGCAATTACAATCACATTAATGCATCTAACCCACAGTTTTCCACCTCGGCCTGAATGATGAATGAAATATGGGAGATCGTGATCACTAAGATAAGATTGTTTATGGGTTCACTAAGACATGCCCTCCATCACAGATGATAAACAATTCATATACAAGGATGCTCATATGCATAATTACGCACTTGTTAACCCGATTACTCAATATTGAACAAAAATATGGCTCAAAGTTAAATCCACAACAATTGTGGGGCTAGGTTCACGGGTACAAATGAAGGAATGTACATACAAACACAAGAATGTGGAACTAAAAGCCTTTCATTGCATATTACTCCTTCCGGAATTTTAGCTTTTCCGCTCACCTTTGTTTTCCCAATGCTTCAACCCCCAAACTAGAACTTTGTTCATACTTTATACACTTGGGGTTGAAAGCATTCCCTCGCTCAAAATAGGTCACTAATCAATCATATTTCACAACATTAGGGGGCAAACTGTTTCTTTTTTTTTTTTTTTAGGAAGAATTAAACTTTTTTTTCTTGCCCCCTTTTATACAATACTAGTACATATGCCCGTGTCCGAGGACACGGGTCTTTTTTTTTTAATTAACATAAACATTTATCAACATAAACATTTATAGTTACAAATTATAGTGATGTATGAACATAAACATTATGCCCTTATTTACATCTCATCTCAGCTTTCAAATTATATAGGCATACCACCAAAAGACAGCCATTTGCTCGAAATAAAAATTAGATAACACACCCAAAAAAGGGAAACAAATTCGAAAACAGAGTCAATGGATGAATAAATTACCACAATTTGTTGTCTTGGCTTTTTTATTCTTGGGAAGCAAAGTGTACCAAGCAGTACCAAGGGACTTGTCATCAGCATCAAAAACTCGAGAAATGGGGACTTTAACATAACCAACAAAATCATCAATCTTGTAGGTATCTTGATCCATGACAGAGATAAGAAGCTGTTCTTTCAAATCATCCACCTTAAATGCAAATTCTTCACACCAAGATGGGTTCAAGCACTTCTTCACCACTTTAGTCTTGAACCTCTGATTACCAACTCTCAACCTAACATATGGATCACTAAATCCATTTGGATCCATTCAGTATATCTTTAGCTTCAATCACACGTACTAAGAGCTTCATATTTGGAAATAAAAATGGAAAATTTCAAATTTTGTAACCAACAACAATCAATTATGAAAATGACAACCGACAAAAATCTACAAAACTGAAAATGTGGATGTACAGAAACACAATTATTACAACTATATTTGCGGCACTAACATGTGTATGTAAGATATGAATAACATGACCATTCAAAAAATCCAAGGTAAGTGATAAACTAACATATTGTGCATCTTTCAATGGCAAAAGTCAAATCAGAAATCACCAAGCAAAGATACATATTTTTGACCAACAATTGCAATAAGAATTATTTTCATCATCAATATTATAATTACAGGAAGAAAACTCAGATCTGAACAAATCGACAAAATCACAGAATTAAAAAAAAAAAAAAAACTAATTTAGATGGAAAGATAAAAAACAAAAGATCAAACCCTAGAAATTGGAAATTGGGCAAAGAAATAAATCGAATAAAAAAGAGAATTTAAGTAAAAAGATCGGAAGATTACCATGGTGGCGGCCGGCGGCGACGATTTGCCGTAACATCCTTCAAGTACATTGGCTTCTTCTTCTCCTCCTTATCCTCATCCTCTCCATCTTCCTCCTCCGACTCCGATTCATCCGAATCAAACAACTTGGCTTCCTTATCTTTAAGAACAGGATCCTGCTTCTTAACCTTAATTAACGCATCGAAGAACTTCAAATCCTTCTAACTCGATTCAACAACCTCATCCTCAGACGAATCATCTTCGCTATCATCGTCTGAACCAATAACGCCCTTCTTCTTCAGCTCCTCGTACCGCTGCAACTCCTCGCGCTTCTTGTTATGCTCGTACCGGCGAGCAAACTCCTCGTCGTCGCCGTAGCAGTCGTCGTCTTTCTTCGTGAGTGAGAGAGAGAGATGAGAGACGTAGAGAGAGAGAGAGTTTGAGTGGTTTTGAATTTCAAATGTGAGATAATCTCACTGAGATAGAAAGAATGAATTTTTTTTTTTTTTTTAAGGAGGGTAAAATGGGTAAGTGACAAAATAGTGGGGGTAAAATGGTAAAAATCCCGCCCGGAACTATTCACACAACTGTAGCATGCTGCTCTCATTTATACTATAGATACAGCATATTCCCAACTTTTGACCTTTCTCACACATTCCCTTAAATTCCCAATGTAACCCCCAAACTGATCGTTTCTAATTCCACATTCTTGCAAAGGTAGGATAAACCTATTCTAGGTGTCAAGGGTTAGGGAGTAGGCATCAAATGAAGGCGAATGGTGGTCTAGATGTTCCATTCTTTCTAAAAAGGCTCAAAAAGGGATCAAGTGACAATTCATATATAGACAGTGACGAGAAAGTCGAAGGCTCACAAGAGGGTTGACAAAGAAATAGAAGTCATAAATATCAAGTAATCTATTGATTTGTTATTGACAAGCGTGCAACCATGTTCTAGGACCCCCGAGAATGTCAAAGTGAATCCATAAAGGACACCTAAATTAATGACCATGATCAAGAAATATAATGGAAGTGAATGGTGGTGCAATTGTGTTTTACATGTATTAGTGCAATTCTAATTAACATATTCAAATTGGCACAAACTAGCAAAACCCAATCAAAAACCCTCAAATCATCATGGACGTTGGCCAACTTCCAAACATATAATGAGAACAAAAATTTTAAATTTTTCTATTTTTTTGGAGGGTGACACTATATACACTCCCCTATAAATCCACAAACTCGGAAAGATATCTACCCCCAAACTCAAAACATGCTATGTCCTCATAGCAAAGAGAACAAAAACATGTCTCGGGTTCAAAGGTCGATATGACACAACAAAACAAATAAATAAAGCAATAAAAACGTACCTACTTGGGTTGCCTCCCAATTAGCGCATTTGGTTAAGGTCGTTAGCCCGACCGTTGCCCCACTTACTTGGGGTTGAGATTGGCCTCAATGGATTTGGCCTTTGCTTTTTGGCCCTTTGACCACCTTTGATTTTCTCGGGCACAAACGCCCACTTCCTTCCATGCGTAGGTCCCTTTCTTAATTAATTCAGGTGGAGCCCACGAAACTTTGGGTGCTTTATGCTTCACCCTTTTTCTTTTCTTTTTGCTGGGGCTCTTGCCCCCAAACTTAGTTTGTTCCTTCACCTGCGGAACATCTTCCTCAACAAGATCAAAGAGGTTATCTTGAACAAAAATATTAGCAAAAATAGTCTCAGATAAATCAAGCAAATAACTCTCCTCTCTAGGCACCTGTGATTTTAAGGGGACAAGAATAGAGCCGTCAATACGGGAATACGGGACGGGATGAAATTACATTGTCTCACGACGGGAACGGGACGAGACGGGACGGGACTAAAATAATCTGTCCCATCCCGTCCCATTTGCGGGACGCGGGATCCCGCGGGACCCATGCGGGACCCGTTGACTATGAGGGATAGCGTTGACTAGCAAGAAATAGTAGTAATTTATCAACAAACTTACAGAAACTCTTGTAATTAGCATTCTTAATTTAGTTCAGGTACTATATTGCTGTGTACACATAGAAGGCAGACAAAATTTTGGCTCGATTTCAAATAAATATTGGTGAGATTAAAGATGTGTACTATGATAAGCAAGAGTATTCAACTCCCAAGTTAAGAAAAACTAAATTAAGAATGCTAAATTCATGGAAACTTGAAAAGAAGTTGATTTATGGCTCCTCGAGGTTGGAGGATGTTTAGGGACCTGCAGTAACATAGCAAAACCATATAAAACAGTGTGTAGTAGTAGACTAGTAGTAGTGGTGATAAACATATAATACTTGTACGGGTCAATACGGGAAAACGGGACGGGACGGGATAAAAATAAGTTGTCCCGCGACGGGAATGGGACGATACGGGACGGGACAAAAATGGGACGGGACTAAAATATTCCGTCCCATCCCGTCCCATTTGTATGGCGGGACGGGACATCCCGACGGGACCGTCCCAACTTGACAGCTCTAGACAAGAAGGTTGTGTGATGACCTCAACTCCTTTTGGGAGTGATTTAGGGGGTGATATGGTCCGTCACTCCTCGAGTGTTGATCGGCTTTAATGTTGCTAGCCATGTGACAAACGTCCACATTATCCCTAATTTTCTCACCGTCATCCACACAATAATTCTTAATCGCAAAATCCATAATGTACCCTACAAATTCCTTCTTAGGTGGAGGTTCTTCACAATTTTCAAACATGGAGAACCTAATCTCCTCCCCCATCACCGTCAATGCAATATTACCATGTGGCACATCTATCACCGATTTGGTGTCAAACAGAAAAGGTCTCCCAAGTAATATGGGAGCCCCAAATTCATCACCCTCATGATTTTCCATACTTACCACCATTGACTCTACTGGAATTAAAAATTTATCTACTTTAACCAACACACCCTCTACAACTCCTATTGGTCGTTTAACCGACTGATCAGCCAATTGCAAATTCCTTGTAGGAGGTTGCAAATTTTGTAATCCCAAATTCCTGAAAATATGGTATGGCATTACGTTGACGCTAGCTCCTAGATCCATTAAACCATTAAAATTTTGACCCCCTAAAGTAATCGGAATAGTAAAATATCCGGGATCTTTTCTTTCTTTTTCTTTATTCAACACATCCACACCACCAGAGGGTATGATTTTTCAACATCAAGACAAGTGGATTCATGATTACTAGCAGAAAAGACATCATGAATTACCCCCAAACTTCTCTCTTCCTCACAAGCATAATTATCACTATCAACATCACAGAGAGAAGAGAGAAATACCTCCTCAATCTCATCGCTTTCATCCCAAATAGTCACAATAGACTTGGCTTGCTCTGATGGGTTTTGAAAATTTTCTTGTCTTTGGCTTTGTACCGTTTCCACCAACTGTCCAATTTGGGTCTATAACTTCTGCATGGCAGCCTCATGATTTCTGAAGGCTTGTTGTTGTTCCATCTTTAACTGCATCATGGGCTCTTCCCAAGGCTCTCTGTTCCTCTCAAAGGGCCCCTGTGGTGGTTGGGGATGGAGAGTTTTATTCGGTTGATTTCCACCCCAAGAAAGGTTGGGATGTCTCGGCCCTGCTTGCCCTCCTAGATTGTATGCATTCCCGTACTGATTGTTGCTTGGTGGGAACCTTTGCATATATGACAACATCGCCTGCACCTGCTCATGATCATATAAATGGGGACTAGTGGTGGGGTAAACTTCATAGGAATGAGTATTAGAACCACAAGTTACACAACCGTCATGCACCAAATTACCAACAGGTGACACATTAGATGCAACATTAGAAGTACTACTCATGGCCAATTTATCAAATCTTTGATTTAGAAGTGCAAATTGTTTTATGATCTCATCACTCAACCCTATTCCATTCACACTATTTGTTTTACCCCTTAACCCCTTCTGTTGAGAATTAGATGCTAGTCTCTCAAACAAAGCTTGGGTCTCATCTGCAGTTTTGGCTCCCAAAGAGCCTCCGGTTGCGTTGTCCACCACAGCCTGATCGGCTTTTGTCAACCCCCATAAAAAGTCTGATGCAATAAAGGTTGAGAAAAATTGTGGTGGGGACACTGCACCAAGAGCATTTTAAATCTGTCCCATGCTTCATGAAATGCCTCAAAAGAGTCCTGTGTGAACCCTATAATTTTCTGTCTAAAAGTGGCTAACGTGGCATGTGGGAAATACTTTCTCAGGAATATATCATGTAACTCATCCCAAGTAGTAATGCTCCTAGGCGGGAGCAACATAAGCCACATCTTAGCATTATCTCTCAAAGCAAAGGGAAAACATTTCAGTCTTAGGTGCTCATCAGTCACCTTCTCTTAACGGAAAACTCGACACAATCATCATATATTCCCTCAAGAAATTCAAAGAATCTTCAGAGGGGAGGCCATGAAATTGAGGGATCATGTTAAACAGATGGCCTTTTACCTCGTAACTTTTTGTTGCATCAGTCAACACAATGCATGACACAGACGTGTCAACTCGAGGCCTAGAGAAGGCATCCATAGTAGGTGCTTGCAAAGCCATATCAAATGCAAATTCTTCTCCCTCGGTGGAAGAAGTTTCTAAGTCACTCAAAGTTACCTCTGTCTCGGTGACAGAAGTTTCAGAATCAGTTTCACACACTTGAGTAGAGGGAATGCCTCTCTCAACTTTGTCTATATCGTCGTTCAAAGGAACCAACTTAGGATCCAATGACCGGCGACCAAACATGCACCGATTAAATAAACTTGTTAAAAATCACAACTAGTCCCCGACAACGGCGCCAAAAACTTGATGGAGAAAATTCCACTGTGTAATAAAAATATCTTGCAAGTGTACAAGTCACCGAAGTAGCAATGTACAATAGTAAGGGTCGAACCACAGAGACTCGTGTGTTTAACAAGTTAATTCAAGTGGTGCAGAACGTAACAAAAAAGGGTTTTGATTTTGATTTATTAATTAAACTACTAACGCAAGAAACTAAAATAATGAAACTGAATAAAACAAGTGCACAAGAAATAACGAATTAACCAGATTAAATGAATTCACAGATTGGATTTCATAATTGCTTCCCTTCTATGCTAAGGTTTCGATAACAAAAATAACACTCTCGTTCAAAGATTCTTTCACTTGATTAAGGGTTGGGACGTTTGGTGTGCGGATTGCAACCCTAATACTTCTATCGTATTGTAAATTCCGCTAGGTCAAAACAATACTCAAGAAATTCATTAATCACTTTAGAAATAAACGAATCTAGGTTTTATTGAATTTCGCTAGGTCAACAAGCAAGCCTAATTAATGAAATAGTGAGCTTTAAATAAATTGTCCACGCTAGTGCAACAATCTAAATCAAATAAATCGAATGATATATTGATGGATATATTTTTACATCCATTTTATACGTTCTAAAATCTATTTAACCAAAGCGCTAGTTGGGAGGCACCCCAACATGATATGACTTTACTCGCTTTCTATTTTTAAATTTCCTGTCTTTTATGTTATGTCTTTTACTTTTAATCCCCCCCCTCCCCCCGAATTTGAGTTTTGCTTCCTTTTGATTTTCATGCCATGAGGACATAGCACTATTTAGGTTTGGGGGTGGTGGTATTAATATATAAAAAAAAAAAAAAGATTGTCCATTTTGCTAAATTTTGTGGTTGCCATTGAAGTCTATGATGATTTGAGAGTTTTATTTTGTGTTGCCATTTGTGTGTGTTGTCATGACGGGAATTGAAAGTACAGTGAATCATTTAAACCTTAGTTGCACCATCACAACTCCACTTTCATTTCTCCCGGATCATTGTCATTTGGCCTAAGTACTTTTATAGGATCATTTTGTCATTTTCGGGGTTGCTAGAACATGATTGCACAATTGTTAATATCAAGTCAATTGGTTAATAAATATTGGGGCATGGCTTGAGTTGGTCAACTTGGGAAATCTCGTATTGTATTGTAAAGGGGGCAAGTATCAAGTTATGTATGTTAAAAAAAAAAAAAAAAAAAAAAAAGAAGAAGAATAAGTGTCGCGTTAAGAAGAGGAAAGGAATGGCAAGGATAAAAAAAAAAACAAATAAATAAAATTCCTTGGTACCGATTCCCGCTCCGAGAATGATTAAACATTCTTGTACCTACGTGACACAAATAATATGTTTAGCGGTTCAACTTGTCCCCCTATCTTTGAGTGTTTGTAAGTGGCCAAGGAAGAAAGTTTTGTAGTGAGGCAATAATGTAATGTAGTGAACTTCCTAAGCCGTGTCCCCAATATGAGTTAACCGGGTTAGCAATTGTGTAAGAGTGCCTATGGACACCTTCCTTATGCGTTACTGCATCATCATCCTCTTTTGAGTTAGGACATGACAAAATGAATCTATAAAGGAATTTAGGTTGGTGACAATGATCCACAATATCACTTCCACCTCACCGGCTTAGATGGAAATTAAAGGTTGAATGCTTCAATGTGTTTGGAAGTTCTTTTTCATGGCTATCACCCTATCTTTGGTGTTCTTGGTGAGGTTTCTGAGACGTTCTTGTTGGCAAACCTATGGCATTTTGGACAACGCAAAAACTTTGGGTTTATCTTTTTATTGTTGTTTGCTTGCTAGTAGTTATTATTTAGCTTTGTGGTGTTTTATTTTACTCGGGGACGAGCAAAAGATAGGTTTGGGGGTATTTGATGGATATATTTTTACATCCATTTTATACGTTCTAAAATCTATTTATTGCAAAATTTCCGAGTAAAAATGTGGTTTAATTATTTTGTTAGTGCTATTTTAATTTCAGGTTGAAATGGTGGAATTTGGGTGGTTTTAGGTGGAGAAAAGATTAAAATGCAAGACGGAGGGAGTACTAAAATAAAAGCAGAAAAAGAGATAGAAAACAAGCTTTTGGCAGCCAAGCTTGGGCGTTCGCCCTTCCACTTTTCAGTGCCCGCCCTTGTTTGGCCGAGAGCCTTCGGCGTCCGCCCATCCCACAACGGCGATCGCCCAAGATTGCCCTTTCCAGCTCCAAGTCAGTCCACGCCAATAGCCAATTTCCAGCCGCCCATGTTGGGCCTAGTTGTCAAATGTTGGGCCTCTTTGTTAAATTGTTGGGTTTAACCCAATTTCATAGGCCTAGTCAGCCTTGGAATTCTTTAGTATAAATAGAAGAAAGTATTTTTATTTTAGGGTTATGTTAAAAGTTTGGATTTTGGTGGAAGGAGGCGTGAGAGGAGCAGCAACCTCCATGGTTCCATTTTGTTATTCCAAGGTTTTATTTCCTTATTTTTACTCTTTAATTTTTATTTCTATGTCTAGCTAAATATTTACTTTCATGGGTTGTAGTTGAACAATTTTAATTAATTTATGCCATAAATGTTTTGTATTTCTAAATTGATCTCTCTAGTTCCTTTTAGCTTATTTTCATGAAAGTGTTAAAGATTGCTACTCTAGACTTTGATTTAGTCTTGAAATGCTTTTTAACCATTTTGGGTTTATTTTCCACCATTGATTTGGGGATTATTTTTACCAAAGACTCAAGCTTTAAGTTTAAATCAATTTGTCCACTTGATTGAATTCAAATTGATTTAGGTTTTATTATTCTTTTGATCTTCATGTTTTTCATAATTAAATTACTTGGACTTGATTTGCGAAAAGTAATTAAATTGGAAATAATAGATTGAAACCCGGCCGCCTTACCGTACCAATCTTTGCAATAGTGATGAACCCTAGATTGAGATCAATTACTTTAGATATTTCCCTTATGGCATAGATTAATGATTTTGTGAAAACTCAACCCATGAAATTATCTCTCTTTATTGTTAAATCTCGCTCCTTGTCTACTTGCTTAATTAGTTTAATTGGTAGTTAATTGTTACTTCCAAAAATCAAAACCCCCCCATTGTCCTTTACTTGTTTAATTGTGCACCTTTGTTCTAAAACAAGCAACCCGAGTCCTTGTGGTTCGACCCCTACAATAGTATATTGCTACAAGTTGGCACTCGTACTTGCGAGGGTTTTATAACAAGAAGTGGGTAGAGAAATAATACTCATCAAGTTTTTGGCGCCGTTGCCGGGGACTTGGGTGCTTGTTTGCTTTAGTTTATTTGGTGCATGTTTGGGCGACGTTCCTTGAACCCCTTGTTGGCTCAAGCGAACAACGCCATCGATAGGTTCGAGAGGAGCTTAACTCCTACTCGTGGTTCCGGAACGGATTCGGATACTTCGATTTCCGGGCTTTTTGAAGAACTTAGTGAAATTAGCACTTCTTCCACCGGGGAAGAAGAAGAAAATTTTGAAATGGCGGAAGAGGTACCCCCGACCATGAATGACTTTCTTAGACCAAAGGTTGACACCGCCATCTCTTGTATTGTCCTCACCGAGGCGGCAAAGAATCATGAGATAAAAGGGCAATATTTTAGCATGTTGCCTAACTTTTATGGGCTCCCTTCCGAGGATGCCCTAAGCTTCTTAAAAGAATATCTCATGACCGTTTCAGGAGCTTTCCGGACGAGCGGGTGTCACCGAAGAGCAATTAAGGCTCAAGTGCTTCCCTTTTTCCTTGAAAGGGGCGGCAAAGAATTGGTTGATGTACCTTCCTCCTACTAGCATAACAACATGGGTACAATTGCATGATGCTTTCCTTAGAAAATATCTCCCTCATTCCCTCTTAGGTAGCATTAGACAAAAGATAATCACATTTCAACAAGACCCGGGAGAGGCCTTTCATGAGGCTTGGGATAGATTTAAGATGCTTCTTATGCAATGCCCCCATCATAGTTTTCCCTTGCCAATTTTGCACCAAACTTTTTATGATGGTTTGAATCCCACAAATCAAACTATGGTGGATAATGTGGCTGGGGGCAATCTAGGCTTTAAGACCCCGGATGAGACCCAATCACTTTTTGAAATGTTGGGAGCCAATTCTCAACAAAAGGGCACAAGGGGTAGGGGCATGCATGAGTTGAACTCTAATGATGATATGGCTAAGCAAATGGCCATTTTGACACAAAAATTGATAAATTGTCTATGCTAGGTTCTTCTTCTTCAAATGCTAATGTAATTAATGATAGTTGTGCTTATGGTTGTGGAAATTCCCATGCTACTCATGATTGTCCAAGTGGCCCGAGTTTTGGTCATGAACAGGTAAATGCCATGCAAGGAATGGGACAAGTTATGCAAGGTTTTCAAGGCCAATATCAAAGACCTCCTCAAAACAACCAATGGAACAATGCTTACAATGCGGGTTGGAGGAATAACACCAATGTTTCATGGGGAGGCAACCAAGGCCAAGGGAGTCAATTCAAGCCACTCCACAATCCAATCCCACAAGAGCAATTTGAGCAAAGGAAAGCCCCATGGGAAGTTGCCATGGACGAGTTAAGGGCCGAAAACCGACAAATGAAGGTTGAGAGTCATCAAGCTAAGCTAGAGCAACAACAAGCCTCAAGAAATCATGAGGCTGCAATGGAAAAATTGCAAACCCAACTTGGGCAATTGTTGGGGGCCTTGCAAAATCAAAAGCAAGAAAACTTTCAACACCCACCTGAACAAGCTAAGGCAATTACCACGGTGTGGGATGAAAGCGATGAAATTGAGGAGGTATTTCTCTCTTCCTTTTATGATGATAATGCTGATGTTAGTGAGGAAGAGAGTAAGTTGAGAATGATGAATAATGTGTCTTTTAATGACAATTTAGAATCTCCCCTCCTCCATGTTGAAAACCCTACACCCACCAATGGTGTGAGTGGTTTGAAAAAGGAAATTGTCAAGAAAGACCCCGGAAGCTTTATTATTTCAATCTCTTTGGGGGGTCTACAATTTAAAGGGTTAATGGACCTTGGGGCAAGTGTAAATGTCATGCCTTATCATGTTTTTAGGAGATTGTGGTTGCAAAACTTAAAACCTCCTACTAGGGACTTGCAATTAGCGGATCAATCGATCACGCGTCCCTTAGGAGTGGTTGAAGGAGTTTTGGTTGAAATGGATAAGATTGTGATCCCGGTTGACTTCATGGTGGTATGTATGGAAAATCATAATATTGATGATTTGGGAGTCCCCATATTGCTTGGGAGACCCTTTATGTTTGTCACCAACTCTATCATTGATGTGCCACATGGTAGGATTTCTTTGACTTGGATGGGGGAGGAGGTTAAATTTTCAGTTTTTGATAGCATAAAAGAACCTCCCCCAAAGGAAGAGTTTGTTGGTTACATTGAGGACATTGCGCTTAAGAGATATAGTGTGAATGGCGGTGGGAATTTTGGGGATAATGCGGGAGGTTGTCCCTTGGATATGAATATTAAATCCGATCAACACTTTGGGAGTGACGGGTCGTATCACCCCCCAAACAACTCCCAAAAAGAGTTGATGCCATCACACACATTTCTGATCCCCTTGAAATCTCATTTCCTTAAAGAAGAGAGTCAATTTCTTGATCTATGTGATACTTTATTAGCAAATATATTTGATCAAGATACTTGCTCTAATGTTTTTATTGAGAATGATGTCCAAAAGGTGAAGGAATCAAATAGGTTTGGGGGTAAGTGCCCCAACAAGAAGAAAAATAAGAGAAAAAGGGTGAAAAATAAATCACCTAAAGTTTCTTGGGCTCCACCGAAATGGCTTGAGGAAGGAGTTTGTGCATGGAAGGAAGTGGGCGTTTGTGCCCGAGAAGACAAGAAATGGCCAAAGGGCCGGAAGGCAAATGCCAAGAATAAAGCGACAAACTTCAACCCTCCTTGAGAGAGGGGATCCGGTCGAGCTAACAACCTTAACCAAAGCGCTAGTTGGGAGGCACCCCAACATGGTATGACTTTACTCGCTTTCTGTTTTTAAATTTCCCGTCTTTTATGTTATGTCTTTTACTTTTAATCCCCCCTCCCCCCGAATTTGAGTTTTGCTTCCTTTTGATTTTCATGCCATGAGGACATAGCACTATTTAGGTTTGGGGGTGGTGGTATTAATATATATAAAAAAAAAAAGATTGTCCATTTTGCTAAATTTTGTGGTTGCCATTGAAGTCTATGATGATTTGAGAGTTTTATTTTGTGTTGCCATTTGTGTGTGTTGTCATGACGGGAATTGAAAGTACAGTGAATCATTTAAACCTTAGTTGCACCATCACAACTCCACTTTCATTTCTCCCGGATCATTGTCATTTGGCCTAAGTACTTTTATAGGATCATTTTGTCATTTTCGGGGTTGCTAGAACATTATTGCACAATTGTTAATATCAAGTCAATTGGTTAATAAATATTGGGGCATGGCTTGAGTTGGTCAACTTGGGAAATCTCGTATTGTATTGTAAAGGGGGCAAGTATCAAGTTATGTATGTTAAAAAAAAAAAAAAAAAAAAAAAAGAAGAAGAATAAGTGTCGCGTTAAGAAGAGGAAAGGAATGGCAAGGATAAAAAAAAAACAAATAAATAAAATTCCTTGGTACCGATTCCCGATCCGAGAATGATTAAACATTCTTGTACCTACGTGACACAAATAATATGTTTAGCGGTTCAACTTGTCCCCCTATCTTTGAGTGTTTGTAAGTGGCCAAGGAAGAAAGTTTTGTAGTGAGGCAATAATGTAATGTAGTGAACTTCCTAAGCCGTGTCCCCAATATGAGTTAATCGGGTTAGCAATTGTGTAAGAGTGCCTATGGACACCTTCCTTATGCGTTACTGCATCATCATCCTCTTTTGAGTTAGGACATGACAAAATGAATCTATAAAGGAATTTAGGTTGGTGACAATGATCCACAATATCACTTCCACCTCACCGGCTTAGATGGAAATTAAAGGTTGAATGCTTCAATGTGTTTGGAAGTTCTTTTTCATGGCTATCACCCTATCTTTGGTGTTCTTGGTGAGGTTTCTGAGACGTTCTTGTTGGCAAACCTATGACATTTTGGACAACGCAAAAACTTTGGGTTTATCTTTTTATTGTTGTTTGCTTGCTAGTAGTTATTATTTAGCTTTGTGGTGTTTTATTTTACTCGGGGACGAGCAAAAGATAGGTTTGGGGGTATTTGATGGATATATTTTTACATCCATTTTATACGTTCTAAAATCTATTTATTGCAAAATTTCCGAGTAAAAATGTGGTTTAATTATTTTGTTAGTGCTATTTTAATTTCAGGTTGAAATGGTGGAATTTGGGTGGTTTTAGGTGGAGAAAATATTAAAATGCGAGACGGAGGGAGTACTAAAATAAAAGCAGAAAAAGAGATAGAAAACAAGCTTTTGGCAGCCAAGCTTGGGCGTTCGCCCTTCCACTTTTCAGTGCCCGCCCTTGTTTGGCCGAGAGCCTTCGCGTCCGCCCATCCCACAACGGCGATCGCCCAAGATTGCCCTTTCCAGCTCCAAGTCAGTCCACGCCAATAGCCAATTTCCAGCCGCCCATGTTGGGCCTAGTTGTCAAATGTTGGGCCTCTTTGTTAAATTGTTGGGTTTAACCCAATTTCATAGGCCTAGTCAGCCTTGGAATTCTTTAGTATAAATAGAAGAAAGTATTTTTATTTTAGGGTTATGTTAAAAGTTTGGATTTTGGTGGAAGGAGGCGTGAGAGGAGCGAGAACCTCCATGGTTCCATTTTGTTATTCCAAGGTTTTATTTCCTTATTTTTACTCTTTAATTTTTATTTCTATGTCTAGCTAAATATTTACTTTCATGGGTTGTAGTTGAACAATTTTAATTAATTTATGCCATAAATGTTTTGTATTTCTAAATTGATCTCTCTAGTTCCTTTTAGCTTATTTTCATGAAAGTGTTAAAGATTGCTACTCTAGACTTTGATTTAGTCTTGAAATGCTTTTTAACCATTTTGGGTTTATTTTCCACCATTGATTTGGGGATTATTTTTACCAAAGACTCAAGCTTTAAGTTTAAATCAATTTGTCCACTTGATTGAATTCAAATTGATTTAGGTTTTATTATTCTTTTGATCTTCATGTTTTTCATAATTAAATTACTTGGACTTGATTTGCGAAAAGTAATTAAATTGGAAATAATAGATTGAAACCCGGCCGCCTTACCGTACCAATCTTTGCAATAGTGATGAACCCTAGATTGAGATCAATTACTTTAGATATTTCCCTTATGGCATAGATTAATGATTTTGTGAAAACTCAACCCATGAAATTATCTCTTTATTGTTAAATCTCGCTCCTTGTCTACTTGCTTAATTAGTTTAATTGGTAGTTAATTGTTACTTCCAAAAATCAAACCCCCCCCATTGTCCTTTACTTGTTTAATTGTGCACCTTTGTTCTAAAACAAGCAACCCGAGTCCTTGTGGTTCGACCCCTACAATAGTATATTGCTACAAGTTGGCACTCGTACTTGCGAGGGTTTTATAACAAGAAGTGGGTAGAGAAATAATACTCATCAAGTTTTTGGCGCCGTTGCCGGGGACTTGGGTGCTTGTTTGCTTTAGTTTATTTGGTGCATGTTTGGGCGACGTTCCTTGAACCCCTTGTTGGCTCAAGCGAACAACGCCATCGATAGGTTCGAGAGGAGCTTAACTCCTACTCGTGGTTCCGGAACGGATTCGGATACTTCGATTTCCGGGCTTTTTGAAGAACTTAGTGAAATTAGCACTTCTTCCACCGGGGAAGAAGAAGAAGAAAATTTTGAAATGGCGGAAGAGGTACCCCCGACCATGAATGACTTTCTTAGACCAAAGGTTGACACCGCCATCTCTTGTATTGTCCTCACCGAGGCGGCAAAGAATCATGAGATAAAAGGGCAATATTTTAGCATGTTGCCTAACTTTTATGGGCTCCCTTCCGAGGATGCCCTAAGCTTCTTAAAAGAATATCTCATGACCGTTTCAGGCTTTCCGGGACGAGCGGGTGTCACCGAAGAGCAATTAAGGCTCAAGTGCTTCCCTTTTGCCTTGAAAGGGGCGGCAAAGAATTGGTTGATGTACCTTCCTCCTACTAGCATAACAACATGGGTACAATTGCATGATGCTTTCCTTAGAAAATATCTCCCTCATTCCCTCTTAGGTAGCATTAGACAAAAGATAATCACATTTCAACAAGACCCGGGAGAGGCCTTTCATGAGGCTTGGGATAGATTTAAGATGCTTCTTATGCAATGCCCCCATCATAGTTTTCCCTTGCCAATTTTGCACCAAACTTTTTATGATGGTTTGAATCCCACAAATCAAACTATGGTGGATAATGTGGCTGGGGGCAATCTAGGCTTTAAGACCCCGGATGAGACCCAATCACTTTTTGAAATGTTGGGAGCCAATTCTCAACAAAAGGGCACAAGGGGTAGGGGCATGCATGAGTTGAACTCTAATGATGATATGGCTAAGCAAATGGCCATTTTGACACAAAAAATTGATAAATTGTCTATGCTAGGTTCTTCTTCTTCAAATGCTAATGTAATTAATGATAGTTGTGCTTATGGTTGTGGAAATTCCCATGCTACTCATGATTGTCCAAGTGGTCCGAGTTTTGGTCATGAACAGGTAAATGCCATGCAAGGAATGGGACAAGTTATGCAAGGTTTTCAAGGCCAATATCAAAGACCTCCTCAAAACAACCAATGGAACAATGCTTACAATGCGGGTTGGAGGAATAACACCAATGTTTCATGGGGAGGCAACCAAGGCCAAGGGAGTCAATTCAAGCCACTCCACAATCCAATCCCACAAGAGCAATTTGAGCAAAGGAAAGCCCCATGGGAAGTTGCCATGGACGAGTTAAGGGCCGAAAACCGACAAATGAAGGTTGAGAGTCATCAAGCTAAGCTAGAGCAACAACAAGCCTCAAGAAATCATGAGGCTGCAATGGAAAAATTGCAAACCCAACTTGGGCAATTGTTGGGGGCCTTGCAAAATCAAAAGCAAGAAAACTTTCAACACCCACCTGAACAAGCTAAGGCAATTACCACGGTGTGGTATGAAAGCGATGAAATTGAGGAGGTATTTCTCTCTTCCTTTTATGATGATAATGCTGATGTTAGTGAGGAAGAGAGTAAGTTGAGAATGATGAATAATGTGTCTTTTAATGAAAATTTAGAATCTCCCCTCCTCCATGTTGAAAACCCTACACCCACCAATGGTGTGAGTGGTTTGAAAAAGGAAATTGTCAAGAAAGACCCCGGAAGCTTTATTATTTCAATCTCTTTGGGGGGTCTACAATTTAAAGGGTTAATGGACCTTGGGGCAAGTGTAAATGTCATGCCTTATCATGTTTTTAGGAGATTGGGGTTGCAAAACTTAAAACCACCTACTAGGGACTTGCAATTAGCGGATCAATCGATCACGCGTCCTTTAGGAGTGGTTGAAGGAGTTTTGGTTGAAATGGATAAGATTGTGATCCCGGTTGACTTCATGGTGGTATGTATGGAAAATCATAATATTGATGATTTGGGAGTCCCCATATTGCTTGGGAGACCCTTTATGTTTGTCACCAACTCTATCATTGATGTGCCACATGGTAGGATTTCTTTGACTTGGATGGGGGAGGAGGTTAAATTTTCAGTTTTTGATAGCATAAAAGAACCTCCCCCAAAGGAAGAGTTTGTTGGTTACATTGAGGACATTGCGCTTAAGAGATATAGTGTGAATGGCGGTGGGAATTTTGGGGATAATGCGGGCGGTTGTCCCTTGGATATGAATATTAAATCCGATCAACACTTTAGGAGTGACGGGTCGTATCACCCCCCAAACAACTCCCAAAAAGAGTTGATGCCATCACACACATTTCCGATCCCCTTGAAATCTCATTTCCTTAAAGAAGAGAGTCAATTTCTTGATCTATGTGATACTTTATTAGCAAATATATTTGATCAAGATACTTGCTCTAATGTTTTTATTGAGAATGATGTCCAAAAGGTGAAGGAATCAAATAGGTTTGGGGGTAAGTGCCCCAACAAGAAGAAAAATAAGAGAAAAAGGGTGAAAAATAAATCACCTAAAGTTTCTTGGGCTCCACCGGAATGGCTTGAGGAAGGAGTTTGTGCATGGAAGGAAGTGGGCGTTTGTGCCCGAGAAGACAAGAAATGGCCAAAGGGCCGGAAGGCAAATGCCAAGAATAAAGCGACAAACTTCAACCCTCCTTGAGAGAGGGGATCCGGTCGAGCTAACAACCTTAACCAAAGCGCTAGTTGGGAGGCACCCCAACATGGTATGACTTTACTCGCTTTCTGTTTTTAAATTTCCCGTCTTTTATGTTATGTCTTTTACTTTTAATCCCCCCCTCCCCCCGAATTTGAGTTTTGCTTCCTTTTGATTTTCATGCCATGAGGACATAGCACTATTTAGGTTTGGGGGTGGTGGTATTAATATAAAAAAAAAAAAAAGATTGTCCATTTTGCTAAATTTTGTGGTTGCCATTGAAGTCTATGATGATTTGAGAGTTTTATTTTGTGTTGCCATTTGTGTGTGTTGTCATGACGGGAATTGAAAGTACAGTGAATCATTTAAACCTTAGTTGCACCATCACAACTCCACTTTCATTTCTCCCGGATCATTGTCATTTGGCCTAAGTACTTTTATAGGATCATTTTGTCATTTTCGGGGTTGCTAGAACATGATTGCACAATTGTTAATATCAAGTCAATTGGTTAATAAATATTGGGGCATGGCTTGAGTTGGTCAACTTGGGAAATCTCGTATTGTATTGTAAAGGGGGCAAGTATCAAGTTATGTATGTTAAAAAAAAAAAAAAAAAAAAAAAAAAAAAAAAAAAAAAAAAAGAAGAATAAGTGTCGCGTTAAGAAGAGGAAAGGAATGGCAAGGATAAAAAAAAAAAAAAAAAACAAATAAATAAAATTCCTTGGTACCGATTCCCGCTCCGAGAATGATTAAACATTCTTGTACCTACGTGACACAAATAATATGTTTAGCGGTTCAACTTGTCCCCCTATCTTTGAGTGTTTGTAAGTGGCCAAGGAAGAAAGTTTTGTAGTGAGGCAATAATGTAATGTAGTGAACTTCCTAAGCCGTGTCCCCAATATGAGTTAATCGGGTTAGCAATTGTGTAAGAGTGCCTATGGACACCTTTCTTATGCGTTACTGCATCATCATCCTCTTTTGAGTTAGGACATGACAAAATGAATCTATAAAGGAATTTAGGTTGGTGACAATGATCCACAATATCACTTCCACCTCATCGGCTTAGATGGAAATTAAAGGTTGAATGCTTCAATGTGTTTGGAAGTTCTTTTTCATGGCTATCACCCTATCTTTGGTGTTCTTGGTGAGGTTTCTGAGACGTTCTTGTTGGCAAACCTATGGCATTTTGGACAACGCAAAAACTTTGGGTTTATCTTTTTATTGTTGTTTGCTTGCTAGTAGTTATTATTTAGCTTTGTGGTGTTTTATTTTACTCGGGGACGAGCAAAAGATAGGTTTGGGGTATTTGATGGATATATTTTTACATCCATTTTATACGTTCTAAAATCTATTTATTGCAAAATTTCCGAGTAAAAATGTGGTTTAATTATTTTGTTAGTGCTATTTTAATTTCAGGTTGAAATGGTGGATTTTGGGTGGTTTTAGGTGGAGAAAAGATTAAAATGCGAGATGGAGGGAGTACTAAAATAAAAGCAGAAAAAGAGATAGAAAACAAGCTTTTGGCAGCCAAGCTTGGGCGTTCTCCCTTCCACTTTTCAGTGCCCGCCCTTGTTTGGCCGAGAGCCTTCGGCGTCCGCCCATCCCACAACGGCGATCGCCCAAGATTACCCTTTCCAGCTCCAAGTCAGTCCACGCCAATAGCCAATTTCCAGCCGCCCATGTTGGCCCTAGTTGTCAAATGTTGGGCCTCTTTGTTAAATTGTTGGGTTTAACCCAATTTCATAGGCCTAGTCAGCCTTGGAATTCTTTAGTATAAATAGAAGAAAGTATTTTTATTTTAGGGTTATGTTAAAAGTTTGGATTTTGGTGGAAGGAGGCGTGAGAGGAGCAGCAACCTCCATGGTTCCATTTTGTTATTCCAAGGTTTTATTTCCTTATTTTTACTCTTTAATTTTTATTTCTATGTCTAGCTAAATATTTACTTTCATGGGTTGTAGTTGAACAATTTTAATTAATTTATGCCATAAATGTTTTGTATTTCTAAATTGATCTCTCTAGTTCCTTTTAGCTTATTTTCATGAAAGTGTTAAAGATTGCTACTCTAGACTTTGATTTAGTCTTGAAATGCTTTTTAACCATTTTGGGTTTATTTTCCACCATTGATTTGGGGATTATTTTTACCAAAGACTCAAGCTTTAAGTTTAAATCAATTTGTCCACTTGATTGAATTCAAATTGATTTAGGTTTTATTATTCTTTTGATCTTCATGTTTTTCATAATTAAATTACTTGGACTTGATTTGCGAAAAGTAATTAAATTGGAAATAATAGATTGAAACCCGGCCGCCTTACCGTACCAATCTTTGCAATAGTGATGAACCCTAGATTGAGATCAATTACTTTAGATATTTCCCTTATGGCATAGATTAATGATTTTGTGAAAACTCAACCCATGAAATTATCTCTCTTTATTGTTAAATCTCGCTCCTTGTCTACTTGCTTAATTAGTTTAATTGGTAGTTAATTGTTACTTCCAAAAATCAAAACCCCCCCATTGTCCTTTACTTGTTTAATTGTGCACCTTTGTTATAAAACAAGCAACCCGAGTCCTTGTGGTTCGACCCCTACAATAGTATATTGCTACAAGTTGGCACTCGTACTTGCGAGGGTTTTATAACAAGAAGTGGGTAGAGAAATAATACTCATCAAGTTTTTGGCGCCGTTGTCGGGGACTTGGGTGCTTATTTGCTTTAGTTTATTTGGTGCATGTTTGGGCGACGTTCCTTGAACCCCTTGTTGGCTCAAGCGAACAACGCCATCGATAGGTTCGAGAGGAGCTTAACTCCTACTCGTGGTTCCGGAACGGATTCGGATACTTCGATTTCCGGGCTTTTTGAAGAACTTAGTGAAATTAGCACTTCTTCCACCGGGGAAGAAGAAGAAAATTTTGAAATGGCGGAAGAGGTACCCCCGACCATGAATGAATTTCTTAGACCAAAGGTTGACACCGCCATCTCTTGTATTGTCCTCACCGAGGCGGCAAAGAATCATAAGATAAAAGGGCAATATTTTAGCATGTTGCCTAACTTTTATGGGCTCCCTTCCGAGGATGCCCTAAGCTTCTTAAAAGAATATCTCATGACCGTTTCAGGCTTTCCGGGACGAGCGGGTGTCACCGAAGAGCAATTAAGGCTCAAGTGCTTCCCTTTTGCCTTGAAAGGGGCGGCAAAGAATTGGTTGATGTACCTTCCTCCTACTAGCATAACAACATGGGTACAATTGCATGATGCTTTCCTTATAAAATATCTCCCTCATTCCCTCTTAGGTAGCATTAGACAAAAGATAATCACATTTCAACAAGACCCGGGAGAGGCCTTTCATGAGGCTTGGGATAGATTTAAGATGCTTCTTATGCAATGCCCCCATCATAGTTTTCCCTTGCCAATTTTGCACCAAACTTTTATGATGGTTTGAATCCCACAAATCAAACTATGGTGGATAATGTGGCTGGGGGCAATCTAGGCTTTAAGACCCCGGATGAGACCCAATCACTTTTTGAAATGTTGGGAGCCAATTCTCAACAAAAGGGCACAAGGGGTAGGGGCATGCATGAGTTGAACTCTAATGATGATATGGCTAAGCAAATGGCCATTTTGACACAAAAAATTGATAAATTGTCTATGCTAGGTTCTTCTTCTTCAAATGCTAATGTAATTAATGATAGTTGTGCTTATGGTTGTGGAAATTCCCATGCTACTCATGATTGTCCAAGTGGTCCGAGTTTTGGTCATGAACAGGTAAATGCCATGCAAGGAATGGGACAAGTTATGCAAGGTTTTCAAGGCCAATATCAAAGACCTCCTCAAAACAACCAATGGAACAATGCTTACAATGCGGGTTGGAGGAATAACACCAATGTTTCATGGGGAGGCAACCAAGGCCAAGGGAGTCAATTCAAGCCACTCCACAATCCAATCCCATAAGAGCAATTTGAGCAAAGGAAAGCCCCATAGGAAGTTGCCATGGACGAGTTAAGGGCCGAAAACCGACAAATGAAGGTTGAGAGTCATCAAGCTAAGCTAGAGCAACAACAAGCCTCAAGAAATCATGAGGCCGCAATGGAAAAATTGCAAACCCAACTTGGGCAATTGTTGGGGGCCTTGCAAAATCAAAAGCAAGAAAACTTTCAACACCCACCTGAACAAGCTAAGGCAATTACCACGGTGTGGGATGAAAGCGATGAAATTGAGGAGGTATTTCTCTCTTCCTTTTATGATGATAATGCTGATGTTAGTGAGGAAGAGAGTAAGTTGAGAATGATGAATAATGTGTCTTTTAATGACAATTTAGAATCTCCCCTCCTCCATGTTGAAAACCCTACACCCACCAATGGTGTGAGTGGTTTGAAAAAGGAAATTGTCAAGAAAGACCCCGGAAGCTTTATTATTTCAATCTCTTTGGGGGGTCTACAATTTAAAGGGTTAATGGACCTTGGGGCAAGTGTAAACGTCATGCCTTATCATGTTTTTAGGAGATTGGGGTTGCAAAACTTAAAACCTCCTACTAGGGACTTGCAATTAGCGGATCAATCGATCACGCATCCCTTAGGAGTGGTTGAAGGAGTTTTGGTTGAAATGGATAAGATTGTGATCCCGGTTGACTTCATGGTGGTATGTATGGAAAATCATAATATTGATGATTTGGGAGTCCCCATATTGCTTGGGAGACCCTTTATGTTTGTCACCAACTCTATCATTGATGTGCCACATGGTAGGATTTCTTTGACTTGGATGGGGGAGGAGGTTAAATTTTCAGTTTTTGATAGCATAAAAGAACCTCCCCCAAAGGAAGAGTTTGTTGGTTACATTGAGGACATTGCGCTTAAGAGATATAGTGTGAATGGCGGTGGGAATTTTGGGGATAATGCGGGCGGTTGTCCCTTGGATATGAATATTAAATCCGATCAACACTTTGGGAGTGACGGGTCGTATCACCCCCCAAACAACTCCCAAAAAGAGTTGATGCCATCACACACATTTCCGATCCCCTTGAAATCTCATGTCCTTAAAGAAGAGAGTCAATTTCTTGATCTATGTGATACTTTATTAGCAAATATATTTGATCAAGATACTTGCTCTAATGTTTTTATTGAGAATGATGTCCAAAAGGTGAAGGAATCAAATAGGTTTGGGGGTAAGTGCCCCAACAAGAAGAAAAATAAGAGAAAAAGGGTGAAAAATAAATCACCTAAAGTTTCTTGGGCTCCACCGGAATGGCTTGAGGAAGGAGTTTGTGCATGGAAGGAAGTGGGCGTTTGTGCCCGAGAAGACAAGAAATGGCCAAAGGGCCGGAAGGCAAATGCCAAGAATAAAGCGACAAACTTCAACCCTCCTTGAGAGAGGGGATCCGGTCGAGCTAACGACCTTAACCAAAGCGCTAGTTGGGAGGCACCCCAACATGGTATGACTTTACTCGCTTCGTTTTTAAATTTCCCGTCTTTTATGTTATGTCTTTTACTTTTAATCCCCCCCCCCCCCCGAATTTGAGTTTTGCTTCCTTTTGATTTTCATGCCATGAGGACATAGCACTATTTAGGTTTGGGGGTGGTGGTATTAATATAAAAAAAAAAAAAAGATTGTCCATTTTGCTAAATTTTGTGGTTGCCATTGAAGTCTATGATGATTTGAGAGTTTTATTTTGTGTTGCCATTTGTGTGTGTTGTCATGACGGGAATTGAAAGTACAGTGAATCATTTAAACCTTAGTTGCACCATCACAACTCCACTTTCATTTCTCCCGGATCATTGTCATTTGGCCTAAGTACTTTTATAGGATCATTTTGTCATTTTCGGGGTTGCTAGAACATGATTGCACAATTGTTAATATCAAGTCAATTGGTTAATAAATATTGGGGCATGGCTTGAGTTGGTCAACTTGGGAAATCTCGTATTGTATTGTAAAGGGGGCAAGTATCAAGTTATGTATGTTAAAAAAAAAAAAAAAAAGAAGAAGAAGAATAAGTGTCGCGTTAAGAAGAGGAAAGGAATGGCAAGGATAAAAAAAAAAAACAAATAAATAAAATTCCTTGGTACCGATTCCCGCTCCGAGAATGATTAAACATTCTTGTACCTACGTGACACAAATAATATGTTTAGCGGTTCAACTTGTCCCCCTATCTTTGAGTGTTTGTAAGTGGCCAAGGAAGAAAGTTTTGTAGTGAGGCAATAATGTAATGTAGTGAACTTCCTAAGCCGTGTCCCCAATATGAGTTAACCGGGTTAGCAATTGTGTAAGAGTGCCTATGGACACCTTCCTTATGCGTGTGCATCATCATCCTCTTTTGAGTTAGGACATGACAAAATGAATCTATAAAGGAATTTAGGTTGGTGACAATGATCCACAATATCACTTCCACCTCACCGGCTTAGATGGAAATTAAAGGTTGAATGCTTCAATGTGTTTGGAAGTTCTTTTTCATGGCTATCACCCTATCTTTGGTGTTCTTGGTGAGGTTTCTGAGACGTTCTTGTTGGCAAACCTATGGCATTTTGGACAACGCAAAAACTTTGGGTTTATCTTTTTATTGTTGTTTGCTTGCTAGTAGTTATTATTTAGCTTTGTGGTGTTTTATTTTACTCGGGACGAGCAAAAGATAGGTTTGGGGTATTTGATGGATATATTTTTACATCCATTTTATACGTTCTAAAATCTATTTATTGTAAAATTTCCGAGTAAAAATGTGGTTTAATTATTTTGTTAGTGCTATTTTAATTTCAGGTTGAAATGGTGGAATTTGGGTGGTTTTAGGTGGAGAAAAGATTAAAATGCGAGACGGAGGGAGTACTAAAATAAAAGCAGAAAAGAGATAGAAAACAAGCTTTTGGCGGCCAAGCTTGGGCGTTCGCCCTTCCACTTTTCGGTGCCCGCCCTTGTTTGGCCGAGAGCCTTCGGCGTCCGCCCATCCCACAACGGCGATCGCCCAAGATTGCCCTGTCCAGCTCCAGGTCAGTCCACGCCAATAGCCAATTTCCAAAGCCCATGTTTGGGCCTAGTTGTCAAATGTTGGGCCTCTTTGTTAAATTGTTGGGTTTAACCCAATTTCATAGGCCTAGTCACCTTGGAATTCTTTAGTATAAATAGAAGAAAGTATTTTTATTTTAGGGTTATGTTAAAAGTTTGGATTTTGGTGGAAGGAGGCGTGAGAGGAGCAGCAACCTCCATGGTTCCATTTTGTTATTCCAAGGTTTTATTTCCTTATTTTTACTCTTTAATTTTTATTTCTATGTCTAGCTAAATATTTACTTTCATGGGTTGTAGTTGAACAATTTTAATTAATTTATGCCATAAATGTTTTGTATTTCTAAATTGATCTCTCTAGTTCCTTTTAGCTTATTTTCATGAAAGTGTTAAAGATTGCTACTCTAGACTTTGATTTAGTCTTGAAATGCTTTTTAACCATTTTGGATTTATTTTCCACCATTGATTTGGGGATTATTTTTACCAAAGACTCAAGCTTTAAGTTTAAATCAATTTGTCCACTTGATTGAATTCAAATTGATTTAGGTTTTATTATTCTTTTGATCTTCATGTTTTTCATAATTAAATTACTTGGACTTGATTTGCGAAAAGTAATTAAATTGGAAATAATAGATTGAAACCCGGCCGCCTTACCGTACCAATCTTTGCAATAGTGATGAACCCTAGATTGAGATCAATTACTTTAGATATTTCCCTTATGGCATAGATTAATGATTTTGTGAAAACTCAACCCATGAAATTATCTCTCTTTATTGTTAAATCTCGCTCCTTGTCTACTTGCTTAATTAGTTTAATTGGTAGTTAATTGTTACTTCCAAAAATCAAAACCCCCCCCCATTGTCCTTTACTTGTTTAATTGTGCACATTTGTTCTAAAACAAGCAACCCGGGTCCTTGTGGTTCGACCCCTACAATAGTATATTGCTACAAGTTGGCACTCGTACTTGCGAGGGTTTTATAACAAGAAGTGGGTAGAGAAATAATACTCATCATATATATATTTCATCAAATATGAACGAGAAAGTTTGGAAGAATTAAAACTTAAATTAGCATAGAAGTTCCACACTTACTACATCCAATCCATGAAAGAGGGAATTTAGCTACTCATAATAAAAATTACAGAAATAAAATAAATCATAAATTAAAACCTAGAAAAAAATATGAAAAACCAATGTTGTTCTTCTTTTTCCTCCGCACAGTAATTAGTACTCCTTTGTACCACGGCTCTCTCCCTCAAAAAAAATACCAATGCTTTGATTTATATCAAAAAAAATCTAGGCTGCAATTGTGGAAACAACAGGCCCAATTCGAGGCCCACTTCGCTCCAAAGCCCTGACTCATGCCCACGAGTCGATCCATCTTCCCCAACTCGTTCTGATGCTTGTGCAATATCAACATCCTGCCTTGTATTTCTTTGGCCCAACAGCTTGTATTCCAGCGCCACACTCGGCCGGCCAGCCCATGCCTTGGACCATCTGCTTTTCCCGGCCATGGCCTAGCCTCGTTCCACATTTGGCCGGCCACCCTTGGCCTAGGTTTGGACCCTTTTGTTATTCGTTCCGTCTCGCAATTTTGCCGTCACACTTTGGTCACTATAAAAATTATTTTGCACCTCGCTCTTTGAGATTTTATTTTTCACTTTAGCCCATGAATTTTTATAAATCAAATTCCTCCCAAATTTCCGTATTTTCAGTTTGGTCCCTGAATTTCCAATAAATTACAACTTGGCCCTTGAACTTCCAAAGTGGGTACAAATCCTCCATTTTCAGCATTGTTGCACTTCAGTCCCTGAACTATCAAAATACTAACAAAATACATTAAATTCTCAAGGTTTCGAGCAGAAAATAAGCTTAGAAACATATCTTTTGAATGGGTAAAACCACATCCATCAGTGGGTATATGGCAGGCTCTTCATTCCCCTCCCCAAACACCTCCTTTCTATCTCCATCCCTTCGTCTTCAACCCGACAACCCCATTCCACCCATCTCTTCAAACTCTTTCCTTTCATCCTCCGCTAAACTCAACCTCCTCCGTCTCTCAAACTCGGATAATGGCGATGACGGGAAGACTATCAAGGGAGTGAGTTGGAGTGGCGGCTTTGTTAGCTGTAATTCTTTTGCCGTTGATCTCGTATGGTTAGGGTGGGGTACTGCTAGTGATGTTAGCTTGTTGATCTCTGGCGTCGCCGATAACTGGGTATTGTACTGTTCAATCTCCGACCTAGTTAGAATCTGAATTATTACTACCCAAATCTTATTTGAATCAAACGGTTATTTGGGTTTCTATTTTGAGTGAGAAATCAAAATTCATAGCATGGCCCATGGGTTTTCTTCGATGAAAAATTGAAATTGTATCTAATCAATTTTGTTTAAGCAAATAAGAGTAAAGTACCTTTTCGGTCCCTAAACTTTTTAAGTTTTTACATTTTAGTCAGCATACTATTTTTTTTACCTAATAGTCCTTAAACTTGCCCATTTAGAATTAGTTGATCCTTCTGTCAGTCAACCGTTTGTATTGTCATTAGTCAAAGCTGAGTTGGCATATTAGCTGCTCAATTTAACATGACGTGGTGCTGAGTAGGAGAAATACAATTTTTTTATTTTGTTTTCTTGCACCGGCGAGCTTTTGAATCAACATGGTCGTGCCCTTCATGCCGTAGCTGTCCAGGAATTCAATCCCTTTGCACGACCATGTCCCAAAAGCCGCATGGCCATGCTGCACTGTAGCAATTTTTTTTCTTGCACGGGCGAGCTTGTGAATCAGCATGGTCGTGGCCTTCATGCCGTAGCTGTCCAGAAATTCAATCCCTTTGCACGGCCATGTCCCAAAAGCAGCATGGCCATGCTGCACTGTAGCAATTTTTTTTCTTGCATGGGCGAGCTTGTGAATCGGCATGACCGTGCCCTTCATGCCGTAGATGTCCAGAAATTCAATCCCTTTGCACGACCATGTCCCAAAAGCAGCATGGCCATGCTGCAATGTAGACAAAACTATTCAAAACAACCAAAAAACCCAACATCCGTCCCAGGTCAATGACGTACCACATAACCACCATACTCATCGAATCGTAAGGCCTTAAACTTTGTTATTATTAACCCCAAACTTTATTATTATTATTCAATTGCAATTTCACAAACTTTGCACTTTTGTGTAAAACCCTATTCGGTAGGATCCGTCCCATGTCAATGACTACCACATAACCACCATACTCATCGAATCGTAAGGCCTTAAACTTTGTTATTGTTAACCCCAAACTTTATTATTAATATTCAATTGCAAAGTTTGCACTTTTGTGTAAAATCCTATTCGGTAGGATCCGTCTCATGTCAATGACGTACCACATAACCACCATACTCATCGAAAAAAATATAATATTTAAACAAGACAAACAACAATGTTAAACAAAACACAATGAAATATAAACCACACTAAACAAAACCAACATCCTTAGTGCATTAAACATCTTGAACAAGTCATAAGTTTTACAATTGACAACATTGTAAAACAAAAATCCAACCCCCATCCATAAAAAAACCAACACCATCACTATCACATGCCAACAACTATCCAAACCACCTCTTCAAATGTTAACAAAAACATCCATTTGCTATCAAACATCAAAAAGAACATCATAATTGTTTACAAAAGCATGCTATAGTTGTTTGTCAATAGTCTTTAACAAAATATAAATAAAAAAGGAACCAACAACCAACACCATCATAAAATTTAATTCCTATTTCTCTTGTTTTTAGATTGTTGTTGTAGTGATTTAACTGCGATAAAAGATCTTCCTCTCCTTGTGAAATTTGGTTCAAGAACACTTGTACTAGCTCCTGTTTTCACCTATAATGAGACAAAGCAATACAACTTTAAGTCACCCATGAAGGTACATATCACATGGGTATGTGACTAAAGTAATAATATGTTTTATCATAGCTTGCCCCACTTTCAGCATCCCTAGAATTGTGTCTTCCACTTGCCTTCCCTCTTGACCCATTATCCTAAAGAAGAAAAACAAAAGTGGCCATTAAAAATTTATTACAGTACAAGAAGAAATGCTATAGACAAAGCAATAATATGCATTTCAACTTCATTTCTACTTACTTCTCTACTTGCGAATCCAGGTACAGTAGCTCCGAAAGCTTTCTTCCTCCTAACCTGCATATAAAACAAGTACACATTTTGTTAATCAAGTAAAAGATTAGATATATATTAAAGAACCTATATTTGTTGTTATTACTTGCAGATTGTTTGTCTCTTCTTGTAGTAGGAATATGAACTTGATCCTCTACTGGCTTCTGAGGACATTTCTTCTTGTTATGTCCTTTCTGCTTACAAATACTGCAAGTCATTTGAACCCCCTTCCTTGATTTTTTGATTGTTTTGTATGGATCGATTTCAACTGGTTCTTCTGTAAGATCAGTTGGTTTCTTTCCTTTACCATCTTCCAAGGCATCCTTAATTCTATTCCACTTTGGTCATCCTTTCACAACTCTTAGAGGCGGTGGCAACATTAATGGTTTATCTAAGTGGGGCCACATGTTCATACCATTCAATGGTTTCAACATATACTAATAACACTTGAGGTAAGTTTCACCTTTCAAACACTTATATATATAATCCTCTGGATCTTCCCTCGTAAGGGTTATGGCTGAAACAACACGACAACAAGGAATACTACTTAGCTGCCATGCTCTACAAGTACATGTCCAAGTCGTTAGGTCAACTATTGTACCCCCTCTTCTACCCCCAACCTCAAATTGTGTATCACCATTCCACAAAGAACTACAATCCCTAGACTTGACCACTGAATCCTCTAAACTCTTTACCACTCTATCTCCAAACCTTCTACCCTCATTCAATCGTCTAGTCATATAATCTCTTTTGTCTCTCATTCTGACCATTACTTGTTTCCTAATGGCTTCTAGCATGCTAATAAAGGGTTTATATCTAGCCTCTAATATCAAAAAATTAAAGATTTCACAAAGATTATTGTCAATAGAGTCACAAACACAATAAGTGGGGAAGAATGCCTTACACCATCTAGATGGATCCATATCCATCAAATACTTGTAAGCATGCTCAGATAACACTTTTATCTTCTTCATGTTCTTCTGAAAGTCACCTTCAGTTTGTTGACTTGGCTGTTGCCCAAAAGTACCTCATCTAGTTCACACCAGTGAACCCTCTTTTTCTGAAATTTGCATAAATGTGTCTTGCACAGTTTTTGTGATGTATCTCAGGGAACAAGTTATTTACTGCAACTTTCAATCCCTACATAAAAGTGAATAAATGTCAGTAAGCATTCACACAATTCTAAGAACTACAATAAAAGAGGTAAAACATATTTTAAATGAACAACAAAATACCTTCTGTTGATAAAACATAATGGTCCATCCACAACCATTTTCAATGCCATTATCATTTGCAAGAAGGTTAAGGAACCACCTCCATGTGTGTTGATCTTCTTTCTCTACAACTGCCCAGGCTATAGGGAACATTTGGTTGTTGGCATCCCTCCCCATTGCCATAATCAACTCACCTTTAATCCAAGTCTTCAAAAAACAACCATCCACACCTATATGATTAAGAAGGCTTATTTTTTAGACTACACAGAAGGTATTGTTCCTCCAAGACAGAGATTTCCCAGATTCCTGCAATTTAAAGAAATTTGATATATGATTAAGAAGGCTTAATTTTTAGACTACACAAAATAAAACGCTGAATTAATCAATTTGGGTATACATCAATCTCCTTTATCCCCTCAAAACCCCACCCCAAAAAAGAAAAATAAAATTTGTTAGTCATGCACTCAGTTACTTATGTCAAGGTTGCATTTCTTTTACTAAATCCTCAAAAAAATAAAAAAAACCTTTAATGCATTTTTAAACAATATGGCCATCAGTTTCCTAATCCCAAACCCATACACTTCAGATGAACTTTTTCCATTTCTAATCCTCTCAAACTTTCAACCAATGCACAACATCAATAATAACATAACATGAAATTGATCAGACATCAATAATAAATCATTCGTGCAACTATGCTAATAAGCATCGCAAAATAACAGAAGTTTAACAATCAAATACAAGCATTACTTACAATTCGACAACTTTGCCATCGGAACACTCCACGCCAAACCACAAACAAGGATCAGTAACTCCAACATCATCATTCCAAGTCAATAAAGCTACATATGGATCATCCAGTACACTCTCTCTAAACCTTAACAACGCAAAACCTGAACACAAGCAGCAACATAAACATATGCACTTGAGCACAAACAAGATCCAATTTTTCCATTGCCTAGTTTGAAAATTTTGAATTTACCATTCAAGATTTCTTAACCCTTTGCACAAATTACAAATTCAAACTAAACAGCTCGTACCTTCATCATTGAGAGAGAAACACAAACTCAAATTCTGCCACAGTAAACACACAATCAACACAACTACTGCAGAGAATCGGTGTTCCTTAACTCCATTAATCTCGATCATCGCTACAGGAATGAATCTAAAGCCTAAATTCACTGCCAATCAAATAAGAACAAAAGGGACGGCAAAGAGTCTGATCATCAAAACCGAGTCAACTCGGAGAACAACACAGCTGGAGTACATAAATGAACACAAATAAACAACAGCTCAGAATTGAACAAGCAAAATACAATTTATAGAGATTAGGTTTAGTTGGCGTGAAGTAATTACGACCAGAAACGGGGTTGAAAACGCGTAGAGAACAATAAACAAAAAGAGAAAGAACAAAATTATTTTGACTTGAAAATTAAGCAAAAAAAAAGTGGAAAAGTTAGAGAGAGAAAGAGACGTACAGTGAAATGTGTATGCATATACTGTTGGGTACTTACGGCGGAGGAATGATGGGTGTGGAGTGGAGAGATTTGGAGGTTGCCGTCCGGTGAACGGCGGCGGGGCGGAGGAAATTTAGGGGATTGAGATTTTGTGGTGTGTGGGAATTGAAATGAAAATGCAGGTGAGCAGGGCCGCCCCTAAGATTTTGAGGTCCCGGTGCAAACAAAGAAAATGGACCTTTTTTTAATATTGAATTTCACTTCTACAATAAAAATAAAAATTAGTACTAACCATAATTTGTCTTTAGTACTAACCATAACGTGTGCACAATCTGGTTATGCATTTTTTGCACACATTCCATACCGTTAGGTTTAACATTTTCCTTTTCACAGAATGCTACACTAATGGAAAATACACAAAAATAGGCAAGATGATCAACTAAAAATTTTATGCTAGTGAGAATATTTGAAAACTTGCATGGACTTATCAATGAACATTTAAATCAGCAATAAAACAGTTATAAGTTATGACAAATTGAATTAGCCAAACAGAGGATATCAACAAGAACATGATTTAGTCCCAAATTAATGTACCTGATCACCTGAGAAAATAGCCCAAGCCAAGGGCTTATTGAAGAGTACACTTCCTTTAACCATACTCACAATACACCTTAGCCCTTGTGCCAATGAGTAGGCTGCAGCCAACCCATTTGCTACCACCAAATATCTGCAACCAGTAAACAAAAAATTAGTTACTCATTTTTAGAATATAGGAGTATTGAAAACCCCCCCCCCCCATATGAGTGTTTATTTGTGTACGCAAGCAACACACAGACAAACACAACATTAATTACCATAAAGGAGGAAACTTTTTCAAGAAAAACCCATAAATATTGAAGGAGAGTGTGCAAGAAACACAATAGTACAAACAGGGCCGCCCCTAATCCAATTGCAATCAAGCTATTGTCTATTGAGATAAGTGCGTGAAGGGAAAATGGTCTGAACCCCGTCAAATTCCAATCAGAATCACATGAAATTCACCATCAAACAAAACTAATATCAAAGTCAAAGAATTACCAGATCTGAACCTTTACATAACAAAAAATCTAAATTACTCAAAGAAATGTAAGACAGAGAAGAGAATTCGAAGAAATGTAAGACATTTACCTAGTCTCCTCGCCGGAGGAAGACGAAAAGAATTGGTGTCGGAGAAGGTCTCGATTGAGGATGAATTGAAGAAATGTAAGACGGAGAGGGATGGGGCTAAGGATGAATTGAAGAATTGTAGGTTTGAATGTAGGGAGTTGAGAGAGAAGTTGATGAGATCGGTCGGAGGAGGCACTGAATAGTCTGAATTTGTATGTGGGGAGAGAGAAGAGGACCGCCTGGAGACGGGATACTAAGGTAAAAAAAAAAAATTGGGCCCCCTTCACAATTGGGGCCCTGTGCAATTGTTCACCTTGAACGGGTCCAGAGGCGGGCCTGCAGGTGAGAGTGTTGGACTTGTTGACAAAGTCAGGTGTTGGAGTGGGGCCCACTTCTTTTATATCATCATCTTTGATTTGTATTTTTTTTTTATTACCCAAGTTCCCCAGCTTCGCCGGATCAATCCTGGACCACCAGGTACCAGCCTCTTAGTATGCTGGCGGAGGTAAATCGCGGGATGTGCCCTATGCAAATGTGGTGGCAAAGACCCTTATACTCCCGCTCCTGCGGAGCCCCGGGCCGCCCAATGCTTCCCCGCGAGGCAATTACATCACTTTTACAACACCAAATGGCTGCTCCAGTGCTCCTGCCAAGATTTGAACTCCCCACACTGAGGTTGCAAGTCCAGCAGTCTTTGCCTTCCTTAATCGCACGGATGTGTCTAGGGACTCTAAGGACCCTGAAACCCAAGGTAGGAATTAAACCACAAAAATTTCCCTTGGGGAGAATCGAACCGGTGACCTCCCTTTCGGAAGGCTACCATTATACCACTGGGCCAAGGCCCATTAGGTATCTTTGATTTGTAGCTAGCAAGTAGTATAGTAGTACATTTATTAATTAGAGTTTCGAGTAAGTTACGATTTTAACCATTGTAAAATGAATAACTATCAATTTGATTATCGAGAATGGTTTTTACAAAAATACATTTTTTATTAAAATTAAAATAAATTATTAGTTTTTTTAAAACTTTGAAATCGTTTTACCATTAAAATAATCAAATTATCATTGATTATTATCATTTTTGTTAATAATGTCATTTTTCTAATGACAGCACTCATTTTCATTGTTTTGATGATATTTTATTGATGTTGAAATGAAATAGTTCATTTTGTTTATATAATGAGTATGTTCTCCACATCTATCTATATCATATCAGAGACTCAACCCAAAAATTAGATAAAGTATCAATCACTAAAATGGCATTTCAAATTATATGAGAAAAGTACAAAGAGGGATGACAAGTAATAGTGTTCATGTCTAAAGTTGTAATGTCACCAACGAAACTAATACCGCTATGAATCAATGGGAGTTTATGACCATTCTCAATCTTTCACTTTGTATCCCGCTTAACAATGTCAAGTAACGCACAAAAACTTTTCCAAGTGTAATTTGGACATGACCCTACATCAGAAAATATTTAGCGTTGAGAACTCGACAATCTATAGTCTCTAATTTAGCAATAAACTGCCAATCGAGCTTTTCAAGGAATGCTAAATTGATAAAGATTACAAAAAAAATTCAACCCACCCACATTTACGGTTTTTTTTTTGTTTTTTGAAAGAAACATAAACGTCATTTACTAACGAGAAGAACACGCATCAATATTTGGCTATCCATAATGCCCGGAAGCTCAATCCAAAGTGTGAGAGTGAGACTGTCATATGGAAATGGCAGAATGCAATAGCAAAAAAATTAAGACTCTCAACAAGAATAAGTCAATAAATCAAACACCATTTTACAAATATTCCTCTATTATTTAAAATCACAGATAAAAAATTAGAAATGAAAAATTAAATTATATTAACAACTTACTGAAAATTAAAAAAATAATAAATCAAACATTCCACGAAGAAAACAAATTAAAATTCAAGTGAATTTACTTTTAAATTTTAGGCTCCGTTTGTTTCATGTAAAACATTTTCCGGAAAATGTTTTCCTTGTTTTCGGGTGTTTGTTTCAAGTAAAATGTTTTTCGAAAAATGTTTTACCTACTTTCGAGTGTTTGGTAACCACTTGTAAAAGAAAGTCAAATGTAAAACATTTTACAAGAATGTAAAAAAAGGAGGTTTTCTTTGTAAAATGATTTACCAATTTCAAATTCGTAAATCATTTTACAACTCTTGTTCTTGATCTTAATGTACAACTCATATTACGCTCGGTACAACATAATAATAATAATTAAAAAAAAAATTTAACTGCCCCCACCCATCCCACCCCACCCCCCCCCCAAAAAATTTTTTTTTTTTTTTGGAAACCGCCCCACCCCCCCTGCCTACCCCACCCCCACCCCCCAAAATTTTTTTTTTTTTTTTTTTTTTTTGGAAACCGCCCCACCCACCACTTCTACCCCACCACCCCACCCCCACCCCACCCCAAAAAAATTTTTTTTTTTTGGAAACCGCCCCACCCACCGCCTACCCCACCCCCTACCCACCCCCACCCCCCCAAAAAAAAAAAAATTTTTTTTTATTTTTTTGAAACCGCCCCACCCACCCCGCCTACTCCACCCCCCACCCTCCCCCCAAATTTTTTTATTTTTTTGGAAACCGCCCCACCCACCCCTACCCACCCCCACCCTCTCCCCCCAAAAAAAAATTTTTTTTTTGGAAACCGCCCCACCCACCCCCACCCTCCTCCCCCAAAAAAATTTTTAAATTTTTTTTTGGAAACCGCCCCACCCACCCCCCGCCTACCCCACCCCCTACCCCCCCCCAATAAAAATAAAAATTTTTTAAAATTTTTTTTTGGAAACCGCCCCACCCACCCCCTGCCTACCCCACCCCCCACCCACCCCAAATTTTTTTTTTTTTTTTTTTAATTTTTTTGGAAATCGCCCCACCCACCCCTTGCCTACCCCACCCCCTACCCACCCCCACCCCAAAAAAAAAAAAATTTTTTTTTGGAAACCGCCCACCCACCCCTGCCTACCCCACTCCACCCCCCAAAAAAAAATTTTTGGAAACCGCCCCAACCACCCCCGCCTACCTCACCCCCCACCCACCCACCCAAAAAAAAATTTTTTTTTTTTTGGAAACCGCCCCACCCACCCCCTCCCCCAATTTTTTTTTTTATTTTACACCCCCTACCCACCCACCCCCCAAAAAAAAATTTTGGGGGGGGGGGTGGGGTAGGCAGGGGGTGGGTGGGCGCGGTTTCCAAAGTTGATTTAAATTAATAAAAAAAAAGTGACATTTTCGGAAAACATTTTCGTCAAATTTGCCAAACAACTGAAAACAAGATCATGATATTTTACAAGAAAACATTTTACATGGAAATCTTTTTACATGAAAACATTTTACAAGGAAACCTTTTTACATGAAATCATTTTACATGAAAACATTTTCCGGAAAATGTTTTACGCGAAACAAACGGAGCCTTAGATTGTGAAATGAAAATCTGATAAAAACGGATTGAATGTTGATTAAAATTCAAGTACATAATAAATAGTTAAAAATATTTAGGAACAATTTTTGATAAAAGATCATTTATTGTCAATTGTTTCTTGAAAATAAATACAGTATTCATTTAGTGAAAGAAGAAATATATAAATACCACGCCATCAAGGTTGTTAAATACATAACAACATTTGTTATAAAATTAGGCCACTAGTATAATAAAATAATTTATAGATACATCAGTAATATTTAAAATTTGATTGTCAAATTAATTAATCTTAAATTGTGAGATTGTGCTTTCAAAAAAATAAATAAATTGTGAGATTTTTAAAAATAATAAAAAAAGATAGTATAGAGTTTAAGAAAGAGAAGTTGCTTGGAAGTTGAGGGAAGCTCATAAGAAGTTAGGGTTTGGTGAGGAAGATTGAGGAAAACTTGGTACATGTGATCCTGAATTTTATTTTAGTAAGGATATGACTTGTTCTTGATTATTAATTATATGTTTTTCTTAATTGTTTTATTTGATGAACTCTTAATTGTTATGTTACTAGAAGCTGGTTTTCTTGACAAAGTTGATCATTTGATTATCTTGTCTCATGGATGGTAATTAAGGAGTAAATTACTTGTCACAATCACGAGTTATAAATCTTAGCATTTAAACTTATCAATGAGTAGGCACTCGCCTACAGTTCCAACCATCAATATTTATTGGGGCATTTATCAAAAATTATGTTTGAAAAAAAAAATTAAAAAAAAAAAAAACACAGTTGAATATTACTAAAATTATTTGAATATTACAAAACAAAATCATTTTTTAAATTGTTTTTAATGGGCAAAACTCTCCGTATTGAGTTGTTCTTGTGTGAAACTAGTTCTAGGATAAGCTATCTTAGAACCTGTTTGCTAAAGTGTCTTTTCTAGTACAATAAAGTGCCTGCTGCAATATAAACAAAGTGCCTGTTCTATTATGACACTAATAAACACATTTAAATCGGTTGTAATATTAAATAATGCGGTGATATTGTTGAAAAATAGTTCCTGTTGTAGTGTTAAAAAGTGTATGTTGTAGTATTGAAAAGTGCCTCTTGTAATATTGAAAAATGTCTGTTGTAATATTGAAAAGTGTCAAATTGAATTAAAAAACACATGCTTGTTGTAGTGTTAAAATATGCCTCTTGTAGTATTCAGAAATGCCTTCTGCAGTATCAAAAAGTGTCTGAAAAGTGTCAAAGTGAATTAAAAAACACATGTCTGTTGTAGTGTTATAATATGCCTCTTGTAGTATTCAGAATGTTAGGAATTTGACCAATATTGTCTAAATCCTATTATGAGTAGGAAAATATTACTTATCCCATATTGGTTAGGAGAAGAAATAGTAATCCCATATCGGTTAGGAAAGGGGAAAAGTGGGTGTGCCTCCCCTATATAAATAGGCTTCACTAGTTAGAGAATTGGTGAGAACTTGAGAGAGTTAGCATAGGTTTACAATTTAGAGAGAGAAATTGTACGCTTGTATGCGATTGGTGAGGATATTCAAGAGTGTTGAGAGAGAGGGTGTCTCCATTCTTATAATATCAAGAAATATATAGAAGTTATATTTTGGGTGGAATAGGCTTTTAGCCGAACCACGAAATATTGTGTGTTTTGTCATTATTTCGTATTGTGTGTTGTTTGATTTCTCTTGTTGCGGATTTCTTGTATGGGTGAGCGATCCTAACAAGTGGTATCAGAGCCTGGTTAGTGGATGGGCGTGACGCAGTGGACCGTGTGTGGAAGATATGTGGGATTTCCTCTGGTGGTGTGACCTCGCGAATGGAGCACTGTGTGTGCCTTGTGTCGAAAGTCTTCCTAATATTGGTGATAAATTAGGTGGCGTGTCCCGCAGGTGGTGAATAGCGGCGGTACAAAATTCGCTAGAGGTGGTCCTTGGTTTGAGGGGAAGATTGTTGGGGTATCAACCCAAGTCCCACATCGGCAATTGAAAGAAGAATTGCCTAATATATAAAGGTGTCCACCCACTCCATTAGTATGAGACCTTTTGGGAGCTGACCCAAGAGCAAATCCGTGCGGACTGGGCCCAAAGCGGACAATATCATACTAATGTGGAGTGGTGGGGATGGTCGCGATCCCAACAACTGGTATCAGAGCCTGGTGGCTCAAAAGGAAGAGGAAGGTCTCAGTCTAGGGGAGATAGAGATATGAGTAAGATTGAGTGCTTCTACTGTGGAGAGACTGGTCATATGCAGATGCGTTGCCCACAGTTTCGTGAAGATTTGAAAAGTTTACGTGGTGTGAAAGGAAAGAAAAAGGTTGACGAAGAGAACTTTAACACGATTGATAGTGATAGTGATAATGGAGATTTTCTTTTGACAGAGACTGTAGCTGCTGCTGATGTGATTGAGGAGAAGAAGTCTGAATGGGTGCTAGATTCAGCTGCTTCAGTGCATATTTGTAAGGATCGAGCTATGTTTGACACTTTGCGATCAGAGGGAAATTTTGGAGAAATCAAAGTTGGTAATGAGCAGAAATTGAAGATTGAAGGTGTTGGGAGTGTACGCTTCAAGCTTCATGATGGGACTGTGAAAACCGCTTTGAATGTGAAGTATGTTCCTGGTGCGACTGCGAATTTGCTTTCACTAGGAGTTTTGACATCTCGTGGGTATCGATATGTTGGAAGAAGACAGACGTGCAAAGTGTACAAAGGAAAGCGCTTGATTCTTCAAGGGAGAAAAGGTGCGAGGAATATTTGCTATTTGAAGGGGCAATCCTTGCGTGGAAGATCCTTTTGTGATGACAAAAAGGAGAAGAAGATTGGGAAAAGAGTTCGCTTCTCTGGAGTTGATGAAATTTTAGGAAATTTTGGTCAAGGGGAGATTTGTTAGGAATTTGACCAATATTGCCTAAATCATATTATGAGTAGGAAAATATTACTTATCCCATATTGGTTAGGAGAAGGAATAGTAATCCCATATCGGTTAGGAAAGGGGAAAAGTGGGTGTGCCTCCCCTATATAAATAGGCTTCACTAGTTAGAGAATTGGTGAGAACTTGAGAGAGTTAGCATAGGTTTACAATTTAGAGAGATAAATTGTACGCTTGTATGCGATTGGTGAGGATATTCAAGAGTGTTGAGAGAGAGGGTGTCTCCATTCTTATAATATCAAGAAATATATAGAAGTTATATTTTGGGTGGAATAGGCTTTTAGCCGAACCACGGAATATTGTGTGTTTTGTCATTATTTCGTATTGTGTGTTGTTTGATTTCTCTTGTTGCGAATTTCTTGTATGGGTGAGCGATCCTAACACAGAAGTCCCTTCTGCAGTATTAAAAAGTGCCAGGTGAGTTTCAATTATTTACAATGTTAAAATATATTTGTTGTTGTGTAGAAAACTGCCTATTATAAGTTTCAATTATTTATAAAAATGCCACCGCACATTTTGAGAAGTTCTATTTATTTACAAAAATGTCACCGCGCCTATTTAAAAACACGTTCTACGCTCAGACGAGCGTAGAACACGTTTTACAAGAGATTTTAACCTCCGTATTTATCAGTTGTTTAATTGATAAATACATTTATCAGTTAAAATAACTGATAAATGCATTTATTCGTTAAATAATTGATAAGTGACATTTATCAATTGTTTATCAAATACTAAGCACAAAAAGCTTTATAAAAAACTGACAAATTGTATTTATCAGTTATAAACAACCGATAATTAACTGATAAGAGCTGAACAAGTCGCATTGGTACGTAAGGGCAATTTAGTCATTTAAAATATGGTATGGTTATTAATCAATGCATCAAGCTGGTTCCTGTGTACATTAACAAATTTGTTATTGTACTTACAATATCTAACATTCACAATAGAATTTCATTAGCCGATTATTATTAAATGTCAACGTGGTAGCGGCAACTTAAACAAATTGATTATTATAAAGCCGGTAGTTAGTTTTTTTTAATTGTAATCTAGATATGAGTTGTTTTCAAAGACTTTAATAGAACACAAGTTTCATATATAAACCGCCAAGTAATTAGGGTTTATCTATTTAGTAGAGTATTTTATTTTGCATTATTGTCATCATGTGTGTAGTCACTACCTAATTTTCATTTTTTTTTTTAATTTTCTTTTGACCTAAATAAATAGCCTCCAAATGTAAGCCCATACTCCATCCGTTATATTCGACTTAGGACAATTTGTCATTTTGAGTGTTCCACTCAACTTAGGACGTTTCAAAATGATAAGTTTATATTATTTTTATATTCTACTTGTCATACTCACAACAACAATTCCCTTAATATTACTCTCACTCATTCTCTCTCCTGTTTTACTTTTCATACTCACATTACCTCCTCCTCCATTCATTCTCTCTCATCTTGATATATTATTATTTCTTAATTCTTGTATCGGGAGAAAAAAATCCCAAGTCGAAAAGGACGAAGGAAATATCTTGACGATTATGTTAGTATCTCACAGAAATAAAAGTTATATTCTTATTTAGTACTATCGTAAACTTCATGGTGAGAGATTTTATTCAATATTTTTGATGATTTTATTATCTACCTGATAGTCAAATATTGGCTTCGCTTATTTTGGAGTTACCGTTTTAGAATTACTCTTAAGTTTCGGAATAAGATTCCTACAAAATGTTTGCACACTTACAAAAAATTAAATAAAAAATAATGTATTATGTAATGACAACATAATACAATGTACTTTTTAATCTCGTTATGAATAGTGTAATTTGATTACATTATTTGAATCAAAATTAAAAAGTGTGTTGCATGAAATAGTACATAAATTTTATTATTTGTAACAAATTGATAAAGTATACTCCCTTCGTCCCAGAAATTTATAGACTTTTGGGTTTTGCACGAGAATTAAGGAGGAATTATTATATTGAAAGTGTTGTGAGTGCCAAAATAAAATAGGAGAGAGAATGAGTGGAGAGAATAGTAAATTATAATGGTGATATGAGTATTAAAATAATGTAGGAGAGAGAATGAGTGGAGGGAATAGTAAAAATTCCTTTCCATTTTAGGAAAGTATATATTATTGTGGGACGCCCAAAAAGAAAAGTTTATATATTATCATGGGACGGAGGGTGGTATTGATGATTGATCGTTAAAAGGAATATGAGATGGTTGTTATAATTCAAGTCAATGTCCACCCTTAGTTTGAAGTAATTCCACGAAAGGAAACCATGAAGCAAGTATTAAGTGCTTGCTGATGTTATCAAACGCAACCTTAATCTGTGACGAGCGAAGTATTTATTTTAGGCGGATGAAGTATGTAATATGTTTAAGAGATTCAGTGAGAGGGTGATTTAAATAACTTTTAAAAAAAAAATAAAAAATCAGAACGTTGTATTATATTTTCAGAATGTTGTATTATATTCAGAATGTTGTATTATATTTTCAGAATGTTGTATTATATTCAGAATGTTGTATTATATTTTCAAAAAATTAAAAAAAAAAAAAATTTTAAAAAAAAATAAAAAAAAATCAAATGTTGTATTATATTTTCAGAATGTTGTCAGGGCAAAATTGGAAGTTCACTTGTAAAAAGAACTTCCTGGTCATTTTAATATACTCCCTCCGTCCCAGCCCAGTGTAAACTTTTGATCAACTTTGACCAACTTTGATCAATAGTTTAAGGCCATAATAATGATCCTAATAAAAATCCAAAAAATGTTATTGTTAATATTATTAAGCGTGATACAATAACAAATTTTTAAATTTTTATTAGGATCATTATTATGGCCTTAAATTATTGGTCAAAGTTGGTCAAAGTTGACCAAAAGTTTACACTGGACTGGAACGGAGGGAGTAATGAGAAACTTAATGGGAAGTGATTTGTTTCAAAACGAACTTATAGGGCAAATTCCCTAATATTATTTCTTAATTTATATTCTCAATATCAATAGTAAGTGAGTTAGGTTATATGGAACGATGAGAGTATTCAATGTATAAAAAAAGAAACAATATACTTAAATTTTTCAATACTAAATACAATATATTTGATATAAAATCAAATTTTTATTATTGACTTATTAATGTAACTAATATTTGAAATTCTTGCCATTCATTAATTATTTATAAATTACTTGATTAAAATGTGTGCAATCATAAAAAATATCTAAAATGTAAAAACATTTTTTTGGAATATTAAAAATAATGAACTACCTCCAAATATTATTTTGGGTTGAAAAAAAAAATACAATAAAATGATAAAAGTGGGTATTGAACATGAGACACCAAGGGATCTTCTTAGTAACTACTTTCCACCTTGACAAAACAACATTTGTGTCCCTGTGTTACACAGTATGTTTATATTACTAGAAATTGCCTCAGTATATAAAAAACAAAAAAAACATTTTTTTTATTTTTGAGGCTTTTGCTATTTAAATATTGTCTTATTTTGGAGATACTCCGTCTCATAAGATAAAGATGTTCTCATTTGCTTTTTTTTTTCTTCCAAAAAGATAAATTTAATTTCTAAAATTATTAGATGAAAATCATTTAACTTTTAAAATTTCCAACTTGGGAAGAAAGGAGAGGATGATCGAGTCAACCAAGAAAGATGAGAAAGTAATGAAGTAGCAAGTAAACTTTATTATTAAAGTTAGTAACGGAAATAAAAATAGGTTGAAATGAGACTACATTTATGAGACGGAGGGAGTGCTATTATCATCGGACTATCATTCTAAGGCAGGCAGATGGAGCATTTTCAATATTAGCAAGAGGGTGGTGATATGACTAGTCTTGACTTAACTTGCCAAAACAAAATTCAACACGCATTAGGAAAATTAAGAAGTTTTGTTGCAGTTCATCTAGATAGGCTTATAAAAGTAGGTTCAATAAAAACTTCCAGTCAATCCTACTTGGAAGAGTTAATGCTACAAATTTGAAAACGATCTTAGTGCACCTAATTTTTCAGCTTAAAAACGAGCCTAAATATGTTGAAATTTCCAACGGCACAGCAAAAATCAAATCTTTCCGATTCACATTGTCAATGGTAGCTCCAAAAATTCAGTCAACATGAAACAGCTCTCTCAATGAAAGAGAAAACACGGGAACATTTACGACACCGACCAAAAGCCAAAAGCTAGAAGCATATGATATCACTAAGAGACATGATTATTTTCCCCCAGTAATTGAGTTTCAGTAGAAAACCTCTAAGCACCTGATATCTAGGTTATAACAGAGGAACAATCATTTATGCAGTACGGTACCACCAAGGCATGCAAGATTAGACACTTCTATTGTAATTACACCAGAAAAATAGAAACCTCAATAAGATCCACCCATCGAACCTAATTGTTACTCTATGTTTTACATTGCTTCGCTTTTGTTGCGTTGGGGAATTATTTTGTAATATTGAAAAGTTCTTCCTACCTGTCACAGCTTCAAACCTCTAGAGAATAGAATGTCTCCATACGGAACCCTTTGTACAACTCTCATAAAATCACGAGTAGCCAGAACTGCGAGTAAATAGTCAATTTTATCAGGCCTTAACAATATTGGAGTATTAAAGTACTGAACACAAGAACTCTGTAAGAATGACTCTGGTGCTTTTATTTCAGATGAAAAAAAAGAGTGAAGAAAATAATTAATGGTGATTACCAAATACTCCTACAATACAAGCAAACATGATACAACTTGACCTAAGAGAAAAGGGAGGGGGGGGGGGTTAATAAAGAAAAAATAAAAATTTAATACTACTTCAGACCCGGAAAAAATTATGACATTTACCAAAGGCCAAAATCTAGTAGTATATGATACCACAAGGAGAAATGAAAGTCTAGAATTTGAGTTTCGATAAAAGCTCTGTGTATCTGACATCAAGGTTTATAACAGAGGAACAATCATATCTATGCAGTATTCCATAAAGGCATGCAAGATTAGACACTGCTAATGTGATTACATCAGAAAAATGAGAGACCTCAATAGCTAATGAATTTTGTTACTCTACATACTTTTAAGGCTCCGTTTGTTTGGGGGAAAATATTTTCTGGAAAACATTTTCCTCATTTTCCGGTGTTTGTTTCGCACCAGAAAATGGGGAAAACTTCATTTTTTTCTTATTTTCCGGAAAACATTTTGCCGGAAATCATTTTCCGGAAAATGTTTTACGCTAAACAAACGGAGCCTAAAATTGCTTATTTAGCAGTGCCTCCATCCCGGAAAGATAGTCAGTCCTGTTTGGTTTTTGATAATCAACACAAGTGAACTTTGACAAAACATTATTAATGTCAATCTAATCATCCTAATAAATTTGTAAAAATTGTTACTGGTAAATCACTTGATGTTTTATTAATAAAAATAAAAATTATAATTCCACTGGCATAAGTAGATTGACGCTAATATGTGGTCAAAGTTCACTTATGTTGACAATCAAAAATTAAATGAGATTATCTTTTTTGGGACGGAGGGAGTACAGACAGTAACAAACTGAAAAGTTCTTCTTACCTGTCACATCTTTTTAACTCGAGAGATTACAATGTCTTCATAAGGGTGGTCTTGTACGACTCTTATAAAACAACCCTTAGCCAGAGCTGCAGGTCAATGGTCACTTATATCGGCTCTTAACAATTTTAATTGTTACAATTAAAGTATTTATCGCAAAAACTCTGAAAGAAAGATATTGGTGCTGTTATTTCAGATGAAAAAAAAAGAGGAGAAAGTGAAGATAGATACCACAAATCTGATAAAAGAGACTGGCAGCATTTTTTCTACTCATTCCTAATGCAAGCCGGTTGAGGGATACTGTTTCAGCTGATCCTGGTGTGTCAAAATACATCTTCTACAGCCTGGAGTGGAGGCATCAAGTCCAGTGCTTTTTAGACCATCCGCAGTGGTGATCGGGGCATGTTTACTCTCTCTCCTCTACATCAGCTCCACGTCATCAGTCATCATTAATCATAACTCCATCCTATTTTACCAATAATGGTGACAAAAGTCATCGTTTATCTCTCATACTTTTTACTATACCCACTATATTTTCTTTTTTTCTACTCATTTCTATACCAATTATTAACATTATTCATATTATTTTATTATTATTAATTATATATGATAAAATAATCTATATATTTTAATTATTAATTAAATAATTTTATTAATATTAATAATTATAATAATTTATATTGATAACACAGCACAACACAGTTGAATACTTTCTTAATTCCTACCCATTTTATTTTGATGACTTTTGGTCCTCTGGCAGGCCAAAGTTTTTGCTGGTCATCCATGCCCACTCCCTTGATCACCATTGTGGAGTGTCTTCCCCTCCATGTCAACCAAGCCCAGGTGAATTTGTCACCATTGTTGATGCTCTTAGTAACTTATTTGAGAGAGATACTTAGATTAAAGTTAATTTTAAAAAAAATGTATATCAAATTAGAGGTACAAAAAAAAAACACCTTTTGAGATTATGGTGGAAAAAGAACTGCAAAATCCAGGAGAATGTGCAAAAGCTATAAATAAATAAAAACATGGAAACGTGTAATATATCTTACCCCCTCTGTCCCTAAATGAATGTCGAATTTAAAAAAAAAATCGACATTCATTTAGGGACAGAGGGACTATGAACTTTGGCTTTCAAACAAAAAACATTATAGAGACTCAGGGCTGTAGACAATTAGAAACTGATTACAAATATTCTACTAACCTGATTGCACTGGCTTCTGAATTATCTGAAACTAAACAATGTCCATATCCTGAGCTGGGGATGGATCTAACTTCATTTCCTGTTGATTGCCATGACAAGAAAATCATTTGTAAAGGCAGTATTGGATTTAAGGGCTGTAATCGAAATTAGAGATTCCGTAGCTTAAAATTGAAGTTTTATTTTGCTCAGATTCCAATTCAAATGCATGTTCTTACACCCAAAAATATCACAATCTTTTTCTAGAAAATAAGATGCAGGTTTGGAAAGTCACATTTACCGAAATTTCCTAGGGTGACCATCAGGTTTGCTTCGGTTACTGGCACCTTATCCGTCCCATTTTCTCTTGCTCCACTGTTCATAAGGTTGCTTGCTAGCTGCTCCATGAAGAGTTGATCAGGTGGCGTGAAGTTATCAGCATTTATGACCGGGTTCTCTTTGGTAATTCCCAATGATCGGGAACTAGAGGCTTTACTATGAAAATCATCCAGAGGCTTTACAGTAGAGTTACATCATCAGAAACTTACGTTTTTTCTTTATGTCTTATCAACTATATACATATCTAAGAGATAGCTTACAAATGGTGCCGGATCACGTAGAAGTGGACTTTGGGGGTGTGATGATGATGACGGCTCAGGTGGTTTGGCTAGAGAGGTCCTCCCTGCATCTGCATGCAAGTTAAAATCAAGTTACATTTTCTCTTATTTTGCAGAAAGTACCTCCAAGGCTATCACGAGAAAGATCGAGCCTTGTGGAGTTTGGGTACTTCTCGTCCATAGTTCGAGAAAAGGAGCAGGATAGTGGGATTCTTGATTTGCAAATAAATGACCTTGTAGTCCAACTGGATTATGCCGAGTTTGTGTTGGTTCAGTTTCAATCAAGAGGAGATCTGCAAAACTAAAGGAGGGGGAGGGGTTGAGAAATGTTGTGTAGATTTAATACATACTCCCGCCTCCCAAAATGATTGTCCAAAAAAATTTCAAATTTTCTCTTGATCAGTAGTAGTACATACAAAAATTAAGTAGAATGAGAAGACTGATGGACTATTTACCATTCTCTGCTATAGGTTCTAGGCCACTCCCACTATGTCCAGGTTCCTTGTTGGCCCTGAAAATTTGGAAGTTAAGGCATAAAAGTGCATACGATTCATTTATGTATAAATATTGTCTCAGGACCTCAACCAGGAGTTCATTTTAACAACTTTACTTTGTTCCCCAAAAAAATATCAAAGTAAAGATAACCCCTCTGTTCCTCATGGACTTAACAAGAGTTGTCTTTCCAAATTAGAGGTACAAAAAAATAATTAAAAATTCGCCTTTTGAGATTACGGTGGAAAAAAACTGCAAAATCCAGGAGAATGTGCAAAAGCTATAAAAAAACATAGAAACATGTAATATATCTTATGAAGTTTGGCTTTCAAACAATGAACTTTTTAGAGACTCGGGTTGTAGACAATTAGAAATGGGTTACACATATTCTACCAACCTGATTGCACTGGCTTCTGAATTATCTGAAACGAAACCATGTCCACATTATTCAAGTTCAAACACGACTATGGATTCCAGCAAAGTAACTATATTTTCGTGGTAAAGTCAATTACTATTTTGTTAATTTTGTGATTTTCTTTTCTAATGTTGAAGTCATACAAGTCCCGAGTTGGAATCGAGGCCAACATGGGACAATCATTTGATTGTGTAGCGATTGGACAATATAGACGAGACATTAATCAGCCACAACTCTGGGGAAGAAGACCTGCCACAGAATCATCATCAAGGTTTTCTTCTTTTCTCCAATCTTCCATGAATCTCTATAATAGGAAATAAAAGTGATGCGTATACAAGAAACAAAATAAGGAAATTTCTTATGTGCTTGAAGGTGATATACAGAGTACTGTATAACTACCTATGCATTAATTTGTATACTGTTCAAACACTTTAATACCCTTAAAGTATATATCAAATGCATAGTGGGACATTAAAGTGCCATACTCTTGTACAATTTCTTATTTAATCTCCCTCTCACTCATAGCTGATCCTGCTGATATCACCTTAATTGAGCATTATGTTCCACACCAGGAAGATACAAGTACATCCAATCGCTTTGAAAGGTGACTCCTTGTTATGATTTTATTTTTCTTCTCAAAATGCTTACATATATGCTGCCAGTCAATTTGTATAATCACAAGGCTAGTACATATAGTAGACTACTGCTTTTACTCCATTTATATCTGCGAGAATTCTTTATTAGCTACTCCTTCCATTCCAAAATGTGAGTTTTAGTGTAGTTAGGAAATCAATTTAAACAAAACAGACTGTAGATGTGAGTACAGATGTGAGTTACAAATGTCCACTCATCCAACAAAGTTTCAAATTTGTTCTTGATCAAGAACTAATTTGAAAATTTTTCGAATGTTCATTTTGGGACTGAGGGAGTATTTAATTATTGGTGTTCTTGTTTGTTTCGGAAATACTTAATGGTAAATTATGGCAGGTTTGAAGACGATTAGGATGAGCCGTAGGTGAATTTTGCCCCACCGCTCTCTGAGGTTCCTCAACAACGTACGCCCCACAATTGTTGCCTTCAGCTAGGTTTGACTTTCCACGGAATAAGAGAAAATGTAACTTGATTTTAACTTACATGCAGATGCAGGGATGACCTCTCCAACCCAACCACTTGGGCCATCATCATCATCACGCCCCGAAAGTCCACCTCTACGTGATCCAACACCATTTGTAAGGTAATCTCTTAGATATGTATATGGTTGATAAGACATAAAGAATAAAGAAACATAAGTTTTTGATAATGTAACTCTACGTTGAAGACTGAGGATGATTTTCATAGAGGAAATGGGACGGATAGGGTGCTAGTAACCGAAGCAAACCTGATTCCCACCCGAGGAAATTCTGATAATGTGACATTTCGAACTTGCATCTTCTTTTATAGTGTATACTGAGTACTGACAGGTAGACTTTTTATAGTTGATGAAATCCGCAAGCAGACTCCTGAAGATCATGCCAATCAGCAATCTGAGGAAGGCAGGGAAAATATTCATGTATCTTAATTGCCATGTGATGTATGACAAACATAGTACTCTGTAAAATAATTGTAATGAATTGATCAATAAAAAACTTTATGCCTTAGGTGCAGCAGGGCACAGGCCATTCCAACGGAGAGTGCAATTGGATACTGTAAATACAGTAATCACAAATATAGACTTCAAATCTTGGCTCGAGAATTCTTCTGATATTATGAGAAAGGTAATTGTGTGATGGCTAAAATGCACACCAAAGGTTCTATTGTATGTTACCAAGCTTGAACAAAGTTCAGCTACCTGATTGTTGTTGAGCAGAGCCTTCAGTACAAGCTTACAACTTCCTTTTCATGATTTCTGAAACTAATTTGAGGCACACCTTCATTTTAGTCAAAATTTCGTGTTATGACATTTCAATGCAAGTCAATAGTCTTTATCCATAACTTCTGCACTAGGAAAAAATCAAAAATAAAAATCAGTAACATTCTTTATAAATTGCAGCGACGGTTTAGGCCCACCTCTACTACTAAGATAAAAGAACCAGTGGAGCTACCCTTCAATCATGCTCATGTTTCTCCTCTTCTGAAAGCATTATGGAGAAGTATCCAACGTCCACAAGGTTTGACTTTTCTCGTGATAGCCTTGGAGGTATTTTCTGCTGAATAAGAGAAAGTCAAACCTTGTGGACGTTGGATACTTCTCCATAATGCTTTCAGAAGAGGAGAAACATGAGCATGATTGAAGGGTAGCTCCACTGGTTCTTGTATCTTAGTAGTAAAGGAGAGCCTAAACTGTCGCTGCAATTTATAAAGAATGTTACTGATTTTTATTTTTGATTTTTTCCTAGTGCAGAAGTTATGGATAAAGACTATTGACTTGCATTGAAATGTCGTAACACGAAATTTTGACTAAAATGAAGGTGTGCCTCAAATTAGTTTCAGAAATCATGAAGAGGAAGTTGTAAGCTTGTACTAAGGCTCTGCTCAAAACAACAATCAGGTAGCTGAACTTTGTTCAAGCTTGGTAACATACAATAGAACCTTCGGTGTGCATTTTAGCCATCACACAATTACCTTTCTCATAATATCAGAAGAATTCTTGAGCAAGGATTTGAAGTCTACATTTGTGATTACTATATTTATAGTATCCAGTTGCACTCTCCGTTGGAATGGCTTGTGCCCTGCTGCACCTAAGGCATAAAGTTTTTTATTGATCAATTCATCACAATTATTTTACAGAGTACTATGTTTGTCATACATCACATGGCAATTAAGATACCTGAATATTTTCCCTGCCTTCCTCAGATTGTTGATTGGCATGATCTTCAGGAGGCTGCTTGCGGATTTCATCAGCTAAAGAAGTCTACCTGTCAGTGCTCAGTATACACTAGAAAAGAAGATGCAAGTTTGAAAAGTCACATTACCAGAATTTCCTCGGGTGAGAATCGGGTTTGCTTCGATTACTAGCACCCTATCCGTCCCATTTCCTCTATGAAAATCATCCTCAGGCTTCAACGTAGAGTTACATTATCGAAAACTTATATTTCTTTATTCTTTATGTCTTATCAACCATATACATATCTAAGAGATTAGCTTACAAATGGTGTTGGATCACGTAGAGGTGGACTTTCGGGGCGTGATGATGATGATGGCCCAAGTGGTTGGGCCAGAGAGGTCATCCCTGCATCTGCATGTAAGTTAAAATCAAGTTACATTTTCTCTTATTCCACGGAAAGTCAAACCTAGCTGAAGGCAACAATTGTGGGGCGTACGTTGTTGAGGAACCTCAGAGAGCGGTGGGGTAAAATTCACCTACGGCTCATCCTGATCGTATTCAAACCTGCCATAATTTACCATTAAGTGTTTCTGAAACAAACAAGAACATCAATAATTAAATACTCCCTCAGTCCCAAAATGAACATCCGAAAAATTTTCAAATTAGTTCTTGATCAAGAACAAATTTGAAACTTTGTTGGATGTGTGGACAGTTGTAACTCACATCTGTACTCACATCCACATTCTGTTTTGTTGAAATTGATTTCCTAGTTACACTAAAACTTTCACATTTTGGAAGGAAAGGAGTAGCTAATAAAGAATTTTCGCAGATATAAATGAAGTAATAGCAGTAGTCTACTATATGTACTAGCCTTGTGATTATACAAATTGACGGGCAGCATATACATAAGCATTTTGAGAAGAAAAATAAAATCATAACAAGGAGTCACCTTTCAAAGCGATTGGATGTACTTGTATCTTCCTGGTATGGAACATAAAGCTCAATTAAGGTGATATCAGCAGGATTAGCTGTGAGTGAGAGGGAGATTAAATAAGAAATTGTACAAAGTATGGCACTTAAATGTCCCACTATGCATTAGTAAAGCCATAATTACTTTTTGCACTACAGATATATACTTCAAGGGTATTAAAGTGTTTGTATAGTATACAAATTAATGCATAGGTAGTTATACATTACTCTGTACATCACCTTCAGGCACATAAGAAATTTCCTTATTCCGTATCTTGTATACACATCACTTTTGTTTCCTATTATACAGATTCATAAAAGATTGGAGAAAAGAAGAAAACCTTGATGATGATTCTGAGGCAGGTCTTCTTCCCCAGGGTTGTAGCTGATTAATGTCTCATCTATACTGTCCAATCACTACACAAGCAAATGATTGTCCCATGTTGGCCTCGATTCCAACTCGGGACTTGTATGACTCTAACATTAGAAAAGAAAATCACAAAATTAACAAAATAGTAATTGACTTTACCACGAAAATATAGTCACTTTGTTGGAATCCCATAGTCGTGTTTGAACTAGAATAATGTGGCGACATTTCTATCTCTCCAAGCTCACTTTCTTGATTTTCCGGAAGGGTGACAGCTTTATACCTGAGTTCGACAAAAAAGACAACAAAAAAAGTGTAAATAGCTAATAAAAATATTGATAAATATGTCAATTGCAGTCAGAAGGTGCTAAGCACAGAGGTTATGAAGTGCTACAACAAAACCAGGTTAGCAATGCAAGGAGACAAGTTTATGCAGCTGAATGAGAAGGGCAGTTTCGTAGATAGAGTTGGAGTCAGGTTAATTTGTTGTAATATTGGTTAGACAGTAATGTGTGTGTGTTTTATTGTAACAGCTAGGGGTGTAAGTGGTTCGGTTTAACTCGGTTTGGACTAATTTAGAAGTCAAACAGCTAGTGATCGACTTGGAGAAATCTCAAACCGAGATGAACCAAACCGGCATAGTTTGGTTTGGTTCGGTCCAAACCACGGTCTGATTGTTTGGTTCAAACCGCGGTCCATATAAAAGAAGGCTAATCTTACGAGCTTGAAGTATAACAAGCAAGCTTGAAGTTTAAAAAAGAAGGCTAATCTTAGGAGCTTAATTTTGAACACGGAACCATCTAAAAGGGACATTGGCAGAAGCTACACTCAAAATTGGACACAAATATTAACAAAATAGGAGATGAACATTAAGATCCGACAGAGTATAAAAGTTTAAACTAGGACATCAATTGAAAAATACTTGAGCAATAGTCAATATAAAACAAAGAGATCACATTCACAGTTAGGCGACATAGATGAGGAAATGGTAACAAGCATCTTTAGGAGAAAGGATTAGGGTTCGAATAAGGATAATAGCAGGTAAAATTACAAATCCGTAACAAAAGAAACAAAAATGTAGAATCATACTTTACCAAAAGAAGTAATACCTAAAATTTCCAAGTCGTCGTTCGTATTGATCGTCGTTGATGATGAGAGAACCAGAGAGAAAACGGGAAGATAGATAAACGAGGATTGGATTTGGGAATATTGAAAGAGAGGCGCTGAGGTTTTGTTAATTTGTCATGGGTTTCTAAACATTAAAGTCTATTAGCTAAAATTTTAGAGGCATTTACCGTATAATTCCTCTTACAAACCAATACTACCTCCTAGGACAAGTTGTATTTTGCTTAACCATATAATCCCTAGCTTAATAACTACACCCTCTCAACATTTTACTAAGTCCACCCGCCTATCATTTCACTAAGTCCACTCTCTTTAACAATTTAATTTCTCTCCAACCACCCTCACCTTAGGTCACCCCCTCCCCATCTTCTCTGGTCAACACTTTCGGCAACCATCAACTCCGGCGACAAACTCCGGCGACTTTTTATTTTTTTACGCCGGCAACCACCAACTCCGGCGACCAAACAACTGAGAACTTAACTTATCAGTAAGTTCTCAGTTGTCAACTAAACTACTAAGAACACGATCAACTCCGGCGACCTCTCCGGCGACCAAACAACTGTCAGTAAGTTCTCAGTTGTCAACTAAACTACTAAGAACACGATAGTTCTCAGTTGTCAACTAAACTACTAAGAACACGATCAACTACGGCGACCTCTCCGGCGACCAAACAACTGAGAACTTAACATATTTGTAAGTTCTCAGTTGTCTCCTAAACTACTAAGAACGCGATCAACTTCGGCGATCACCAAATCCGGCGACTAAACAACTGAGAAGTTATCAGTAAGTTCTCAGTTGTTAACTAAACTGCTAAGAACGCGATCAACTCCGACAATCACCAACTCCGCCGACTAAACAACTGATAACTTAACTTATTAGTAAGTTCTCATTTGTCAACTAAACTACTAAGAACATGATTAACTCCGGCGACCACCAACTCCGGCGGCCTCTCCGGCGACCAAACAACTGAGAACTTAATTTATCAGTAAATTCTCAATTGTCAACTAAACTACTAAGAACATGATTAATTTCGGCGATCACCAACTCCGACGACTAAACAACTGAGAATTTATCAGCAAGTTCTAAGTTGTCAACTAAACAACTAAAAACACGATCAACTCTCGCGACCTATCCGGCGGCTAAATAACTGAGAACTTAACTTATCAGTAAGTTCTCAGTTGTCTCCACTAAGAACACGATCAACTCCGACAATCACCAACTATGGCAACAAAACAACTGAGAACTTATCTGTAAGTTCTCAGCTGTCAACTAAACTACTAAGAACACGATCAACTCCAACGACCAAATAACCGAGAACTTAACTTATTAGTAAGTTCTCAGTTGTAAACTAAACTACTAAGAACACGATTCAACTCCGGCGGCCAAACAACTGAGAACTTAACTTATCAGTAAGTTCTCAATTGTCAATTAAACTATTAAAAACACGATTCAACTTCGGCGACCAAACAACTGAGAAATTATCAGTAATTTATCAGTTGTCAACTAATATGAACACGACCAACTATGGCGACCAACTCCGGCGACCAACATATGAGAACTTTTTTATTGTTGTTAGTTGTTAAGTCCGTATAGCCCTAGAGCACTATCAATCAATGGAATATTTGAAAAGCAGAAAAAGCATTCAAAAAAGCAGAAAAAGAATTCATAGACCAAGAAAAGGAAAAAGAAGGAGAAGAAGAGGAAGAGGAAGAGGAAGATCAACAATGCTTTGCCTTTTGTTTCTTTAGTTTTCTTTTTTATATGTTTTAAATATGTTAATTTTTTATGAATAAATGAATTTAGTGTGAATAATAAAACATTCTTCAAATAGTTTGACAAATCTACTGTAGTATTTATCATGGAAAATGAAAATGATTACTACTTCCTCCCCTCCAAATAAATGGTTAAGTATACATAAAGAGAAAAATTTTCTTATTCTTAAAACAACTTGGTTGACATCATAGTAGTTACTTAACAGAACCATAATGTGAGTAATACTTCAAATGAAAAAAAGAAGAGAATGTTAGTTGCCTAGTTGAATTATGGAAGCTTGGCTTCTCTCAGCAGCAATGAGCAATCCAGAAGGCTAGAACATTTGTCTAAAGAGGCTATTACTTCTATTTTTTGTCTTATTATCATCTATTCCTCAGGTCAGATGAATATTAATCTAGTCTAGCTGTATCAAGCAATTACAAATGTAAATCAATAAATTAACATTCAAAAATAATGACAAGCTCCAACTTAAGTACAAATGTAGACCCAAGTGCAACGTAAAGGAATGGCAAACAAATTATTGGCGATGAATGAATGAATTGGTTTTTTGAAAGCAGAATTTAATTTTTGAGTGCAAAATAACATGTGAAAATTTATAATCGACTCCTAAAACCAGTAAAGTTAAGAGTCAATTTGCATTCAATAGAACATACACATTTGTGAAGGAAATACAGAAGAATGGTTATCATCTGGCTGAGGAATTACAGTTGAGGATGCCCAAGCAATAATATTGTTGCATCTGATGGCAACTCTGCCAGCAGTGTCAGCATAACTGCCTTAAGTTGCTCATGTGCCTGGAAGAATAAATCTTAATATCAGAGAAGAAAAGAGGACCAACAGGTCCTGTGTCTGTGGAGCCAGAAAAAAAAAATGAAGGATTGGGCATGGAATCTGTAATAATTCGTTAAGCACAAGCTTTATAAAGCCAAAATATGCACTCACATTCTCCCACCAAAGATGGAATTGAACAGATTTGGAGGCTTGGCTTAGATCTCGCCGGAGTTGTGAATCTCACCGGGATTGTTGATGGCGACGAAGCATGGAAGAGGGGAGGGGTGGCCGGAGGTGTGGAATGGAGCAAGTGGTCGGAGTTGAGGGGAACGGTCGCCGGAGTTGGGGAGATCGTTGCCGAAAGTTGGGGAGGGGAGGGGTGTGTCAGAAATGGGGTAACGGGAGAGAGGGAGTAGAGAGAGAAAGTGTGTGTTTGTGTGTGTGTGTGAGAGAGAGGGAGAGTGATGGGGGAGGGGGTGTGTAATAAAGATATTTTAAATGTATTAAGGGATTATATGGTTAATTTAATTTTAGAGTACCATTAGAAGAAGGTAAAATTGATAATTTTATGTTTTAGAATGTAGTTTGGGTTAGAATGAGGGGTTAGAACGTAATTTTTTCAAAATTTTGAAGGAAAGGTCAGGATTGTGGTTTCATGGTTTGATTTATGGCTCAGTTTTATGGTTCGATTTAATGGCTCGGTTTTACGGTTTCAAATCGTGGTTCGATTTTAAACGGTTCAGTTTGGTTCGGTTTGGTTTAGGAGTGTCAAACCTTAAGTTGGGCTGAATCATATGGTTTGTTAATTTCTCAAATCGAGCTAAACCACTTATATCTAAAAATCAAATCAAATCAAACCACACGATTTGACTCGATTCGGCTCCAAACCACGATTTGAACAAAATCGTTGACACCCCTAATAACAACTAGTGTGTAAGTTTGTTGCAAGTGTGCTGCATGTACTCATTTTGTACAGAAGAACAATTCATTCAATTCAATAAAGATTTTCATTCACAAAGCTTTCTCTCTCCCTCTACAATTTAGTTTACATTGATGGTCATCTCAGGATTTTTTTCTCAATTAATTTCGTTTTAAAATTATAAATACCAAAATACCTCACATTTGAAATTATTTTTCAAAATGTCCCATTTTTTAGAACTCGCTACACGGTGTAGTGAGTTCAATATGTTACCGTTGAAACTCGCTACACGGTGTAGCGAGTTTAGTTTAATTAGGGTTAATCAAGTCGACGTTCAATTGGTAAATAAGTCGTAACCCAAATCGCTACACCATGTAGCGATTTCACTCGGTCATGAAACTCGCTACATGGTGTAGCGAGTTTATCATTGTTCATAGTTGAAATTGAGTATTTGATTTGATTTGAGTATATGTTTTGATTTTGATAATTGTTGAAATATGTTATATGCTTTGATAATTTTGCTTTGAATTGGATACTTGTTGAAGTAGTATCAAAAATTAGTTTTTTGCTTTGATTTGTGTATATACTTTGTTTTTAGTTTGTATATATTGAAATAATTAGTATTTTCTTGAATATTGGTGTTGTTATTGAACCCAATTGTTGAAACATGTGAACTCCATTTTTTGTATATTTGAACTCAATAGTTGATACATTTGAACTCCATTATGGTCTATTTGAAATTTTGGGGTTTTGAACTCAATTTGGAGAATTAGAAGTATTTGCTATTGATGTTTCAAAGTTTATGTTTATGTATTTATTTATTTGATATTGAAATTGGGTTTCTTTTGTTGAAACATATGGATTCCTTCGTTGATCCCGGGCCTATTGATAACTTTGTTTAAACTGAACATGATAACCATTGAGCTTGTTTTATTTGGGTCGGACAGCAGGTTGCTAGTCCGCTCTCATTTCATCGTGGTGCCTCCTTGTCGGATAGATTAGTTCTTATAATATTGTCTAGATTAGCCGAGAGTAGGGATGACCAAAGGCGGTTACGGTTCCGGTTCAGGTTTCGAACCGCCGGTTTCGGTTTCGGATTCGGAAAAGGTGAAACCGAAACCGAACCGTTGGTTCACGATTTACGAACCGTCGGTTCACGATTTGGAACCGGCGGTTCACGGTTTGGGCGCGATCGCCCCCTTTTCTCTGCGCGATCGCGCGTTCCTTCTGCCCAAATGGTGCGATCCCCCTCTTTTGGAGCGATCGCGCGCTCTATTTTGGCCACGATGCGGCCTGTTTGTGCGGCCCTGTTTTCTCGGCCACTCTTGGTCATTGGCCGGCCATTTCCTTTTCTTGGCCAAGCAACTCCGGCCAGCTATAATTTACAGCCATGTTCCTCCCTTTCCATTGTATTGCAAATTAGCCCCTGAACTTTACAATACCAGTTAACTAAACAAACCGTTACAAACGAAAGTATATAGAAGAAAAGAGGGACGTACTTATTTTTTATTTTATTTTAATTTTTTATTGACTATAAATTAATATTTTAGACCTTTTTTATTACTTATTTTTTTTACAAAAATGTATATAAAAGAAGATATAAAAAAACTAAATAAATGAAAGTAAATATAATTAAGAAAAGAGGGACGGACTTATTTTTTATTTTCTTTTAATTTTTTATTGACTTTGAAATAATATTTTAGACTTTTGTTTACTAGTGACATTTTTTCCAAAAAGGTATATAAAAAAAGATAGGAAAAAACTTAACAAATGAAAGTATATAGAAGAAAAAGGGACGGTACCCTTTAAATTTTATTAATTATTGGAAAAAATTACATGAGGGGGACAATCAAACCGTACCCTTTTATAATTAAGGGAGGATATTAGGAGCCTTTACCTCTTTTTATTACAATAATTATCTAAATTCTAACTAATAAAAGCCAAAATCTAGGGAGAAACGCGTTTCTCCAGAAGTTATGGAGAAACGGGTTTCTGGATATTCAGAACCTTATGTAAGTGATATCCAAAAATTTAGAATTGGCTTCTGGATATAAGTTTTAAGGCTACTGGATATCCATATTCAATGTTCTGGATATCCAGAACCTTATGAAAGTGATATCCAGAATCAAAAATTTGGTCTTGGCCTTGGATTTGGTCTCGAATCTTTTTTCTGGATATCCGTCCCAAAGCTTCTGAATATCAATCTCAAAGCTTCTGGATATCCAGAAACCCGTTTCTCCATAACTTATGGAGAAACGCTTTTCTCCCTAGACCTACTCCTAATAAAAAAACTACAGCAACAACTAAATAAATTACATTGTACTTACCTTCTTAATCGCTTCCCGATTTAGTTTCATCAAAGTACTCACCTTTGCCACCAAGAATATCCGTTGGCTTGTCGTCTTGCTTTCTATTTTCCGCTCTAATCCAAACATTCAACAAATTACAAGCTTCAAAACTATCGGATGATAAATTGTGACGATTATGCTCAATATTCCCACCAATGCTAAACGCTTGCTCCACCGAAACCGTTGATGCGGAACAAGCAAGTACTTTTCGTGCAATTCTAGAAATGATAGGAAAAGCGTGTGCTCTCCTTGACCACCAACTCAAAATATCAAATTCTTGTTCAACTTCAAATTCGGTGGACAAATATTTATCAAATTCTCCATTAACACCGGCAAGAGAATGTTGTCTTCCATAGAAACTTGCCACAAATGATGACGAGGAGGAAGGTTGAAGTGCCGAAGAATAAGGCTCACTTGTTGTTGCATCACCATATATTGACTTGTATTCTTGAAAAAATTCTAAAAAAGCTTGTCTAACACTAGCAACCTTTTGACCTACGTTAGGCATATTGGGATCTCTCACACAATAAAAGTTTGAAAAATAATACTCTAAAAATTGAGTTAAACCATATTCTCTAACTCTAGGATCTAATAACTTACCAACCAAAAAATATCGGGAATGTTAAGAAAATATTTTTCCCACTTTTCTCGCATTTTGAAAACCGCATGTTTAAGAATAACATCATCTTTAAATTCGGAAAATATACTAGAAATTTCCACACAATGATCAACAACTAAAGTAGAAGTAGGGTAATACGTGTCGAATAATGCCAAGGTTGCCGCCTCGAACTTCTTCAACAAATTAATCATACTTGCACATTCTTCCTTTGTGTAGTATATAAATTTGTACCATATTGAGTACCATAATTAATGGATCCCAAAAACATGCAAATTTCATTTCTCCAAGCATAAGTTTCTTCTAAAACATGAAGGGTGGAATTCCATCTAGTTGGAACATCTATTGGGAATCTTTTTTGTTTTTTCCCATAGTTTGTGCAATATTGTCTCCATAGCCTTGTAATTTTTGATACTTTCATAATATCATAAATGGCATCCTTAATTGCATTAATAGAAGCTTTCAAAGCACGCAAACCATCTTGTACACATAAGTTCAAAATATGACAAATGCATCTAATATGAAAAAATCTACCGCCTAGTGATGGTCTACAAACTAAAATCAATTCGGGCAAACTAGCGGTATTAGAACTAGCATTATCAAAAGACATTGAAAACACTTTATCAACAAGATTATATTCATGCAAAATTGTTTGTAACATATGAGCTATGTTATGTGCGGTGTGTGCATCATCAAACAATCTATATGCAAGTAACCTCTTTTGAATTTTCCAAGAATCATCAATCTAATGACATGTTACTCCCATATAAAAATGTCTTATTTTTTTATCACTCCATATATCGGAACAAATAGAAACTTTAGAAGACAAATTAGCAAAAACATTACATAAAGCAAATTTATATTCTCCTACTATATTTTTAACATCTCTTGTTAGGGTTGTACGAGCTACTTTATTAGCGGCGGGATTAAAACAACATCTAATTAAATGTTCACAGTCTTCGTTATCGGGAAAATCAAAGGGAAGGGATTGCTTACAAACAAATTTTGCCATTTCTCTTCTATGATTTAGATGATTATATGCAAATAAATTAGAAGAATTTTGAGAAGACGTACCTCCTTGATCCGAAGTTGCGAATCCTTGCAATTGTTGTTGAGTGGTTTGTATGCCATATTCCCCCGGGTGTTTTTCTCGTGTATGCCTTCTCAAAGTACCGTATCCACCACCGGTAGAGTAATCATATGTTTGTTGGTTATTTGGTGGACAAAAGTTGCATATTGCTTTGAAATTCTTTCCCGACGCGTCAATGGGAACTTTTTTGTAGAATTTCGTGAATACTTCCGATTCACTTCTCTTGGTTTTTGGAACGGAAGGGGGATTGTTTTTCGCTTTACGCCGCCGCCCTCCCATTGTGGCTTCCATAGTATTGCCATCACTTACTTGAGTAGTTGGATCATCATCAACATTTTGTGCCATTTATGGTGGCACAACATCGGGCATCTCTTCCACAAAGTCATCATCTTCCCAATCTTCCACCTCATTTTGGCCCGCAAGCCCCATATCATAAAATTGACCACCTTGATTTTCTTGCCATTGTGGTTGTGGTAGTGGTGATGGTGGTGGTAGTGGTGGTGCTTGAGAAGAAGATTCCCCTTGCCCTCCTCTACCCCTACCCCTACTACCACCCTTCTTACTTGTGAGGTTCTTAAGAATATTCATAATATAAATAAAGATGTTGGATGGAAATATATGAAATGAATTGAAGATGAAATAAAGATGTTGTATTGGATGGAAATATATGAAATGAAGATGAATTATGGATATTGGATGAAAATAAGAAAGTTGGATTATGATTTGAGCTTGAGAATCAAAAAATTTAACGAAATTCGTTAGAGCTTCAAGAGAGAGTTAATGGAGTTTGTGTGGAAAAAAATGTGAGGGGAGGGGGATGGTATTTATAGTTGAGGAATTTTGTTAAGATTACAAAAATATTTTATTTTTATTTTTTTGATGACTGAAATCTGGCAAAAAAAAGGGTCAAAACGGTCAATTTTGGTCAACTAGCCGTTAGCTAACGGGCATAACGGCTAGTTTTTTACGGTTCGAAGTGACGGTTTGCGGTTTACGGTTATGGTTCATGGTTCGAAACCGCCGATTCACGATTTTCGAAAAGTAGAAACCAGAATCGGACCGCCAAACTGCCGGTTACGGTTCCGTCCGGTTTTGGTTCGGGACGGTTCCGATTCCGGTCGGTTTCGGTTCGGACCGATTCCACGGTTCCGAGTCGGTTCCGGTTACGGTTTGGTCATCCCTAGCTGAGAGCGGCTTTAGTGGAGTTCATTACATAGGGAGAGTTCAGTATGATTATGGGCTGTTGGAGGCCTTGATCGAGAGATGGCGTCCGAAGACCCATTCATTTCACCTTCCGGTTGGTGAGATGACGATTACCCTAGAGGATATCGACATGATTTCCGGGTTGCCGATTGATGGGGATGTTGTTACTGATGCTGACATCCCAGCTCTTATAGACTGGCGGGTGGTATGTCACCAGCTTTTAGGGGCTGTCCCATCTTCCGAAGATATGGTTTTTTAAGTTTTTATTTGGATATTTGCTGTATGGTTTTTTAAATGTTTGTACATTTTAGTATATTTGCATATTGTTTTGAGACTTTAGTACATGTTTTGAAACTGAATCCAAGTCAAACCAAATCCAAATGAAAAACAAAGTCATATTCAAACAACACAAACTGTATAACCAATCAAAATTACATCAAAGTCATACTCAAACGAAATCTAAATGAAATACAAAGTAAATACAACAACTCAAACATAAATTACATGAAAAACATTCTTCTACTCCCTGATGTTTGGGGAACTACGACGCTGTGGCCTTCTTGTTTGCATGATGAACACCGAGTCTTCCGTTTATCTGCTTGAAAGTCCATACAATTTTAGAAGCGTCTTGATCTAGGCCATTCGGACTTCGCAGAACGTCGAAGGTGGGGATTAGAGAAAAAACGTGGCACCAAACCATCCACATCTCAATAGTCCTCATGGGGGATTGGTTCAAATGTTCCCTTCCATGTCTTGTAATATTCCCTAATGGTGTAAAATAGAGAAACGAAAGAACGACCATCAAGATGTTGGGCATGGCAACATGCAAGAAGATGGGAACATGGCATGTGATAGGAAACACATTTACCACATGTACAGGTACACTCATTAAATCAGACAATTTAGATATTTCCACCTTTATCACCCTGATGTGTGGTTGTCACTTGATACACCCCCATCTCATGATTGTTGAACCTCCTAACCTGATGTGTCATACCTTTCTCGCTATTCTCAAGTATCGGTAATGAACTTTCTGGCTGAATTGGTGTAGGGGATTGATGTTAGGATTATCAGGATTACCTCCTAAGACATTAAGTGAAAATCCATGCCTTACTTGAAAGTACTCCACACAACGGTATAAGACAGTTTCAACAATTGTTGTGATTGGCATCCCACAGGCTCCCTTCATGACACCATTGAAAACCTCAGACAAGTTAGTAGTCATAATGCCATATCTGTAACCACCATCGTGTGCAATATCCATTTTCTGGCATCTAAATTCAGAAACCATGCAATTGCCTCGGGGTTAATTGAACGGATACTCTCTAAGGTAGATTTCAATTTTCTATCTTGACTTGCTCTACCCACTCTCCAAAACAGATACTTTAAACCTTCCCCTCTATGCTTATCTAAGAAATTTGCTCGCATATGTCTCATGCAATATTGATGATGCACATTTGGCCACCACGTATCTTTCGCTATAGTCTTAAGAATACCGTGATGACGGTTAGATATCAAGCACACTTCCAGACTCTTTATAATATGTCTGCAAAGAATATATAAGAACTAACGCCAGTTCGTCCAGTTCTCTTTTTCAACAACAACAAATGCAAGAGGAAGTATACTGTCTTGGGCGTCAACACCTATGGCAATCAGTATTACCCCTTTATATATATCTGTCATGAAGGAATGTTCCATCAACATAAATGACAGGCCGACAATGAGAGAAAGCTTCAATGCAAGGCCCAAATACCCAAAACACCCGTTGAAACTTGTGTAATTCACCGACAGGAAAAGGAGGATGAGTATACTCAACAATTGTTTTGGGGTTGTATTTTTGGATGGCTACTAGTACGCGGGGTAACCTTATATAAGATTCCTCTCAATCTCCAAAAACCTCTACAATGCCCTTCTGCTTTCCACACCATGCCTTTTTATAAGTAATTTCCTTTCCAAACATACCACTTATGTGTGCAATAATAACTTCAACCTTGACTCTGAATCGGCCTTAATAAGACTAACTACTTACCGACCAATAAACTTCGCATCTAGGTTGGGTGATCTCGACTTTCTCCATAATATAAGCAGCAATGAGGAGCCTTATACTTGGTCACTTCCCAATAGCCAAACTTCCTCCTACTCACACGAACATAGAAATTGCATGGAAAATTTTTCAATAGACATTCAATTACCCATGTATGAGTTGTGCTCTTTCTTACCCTGAACCGGTGATTTGTGCGAATATGGTACCTTTTTATATCAAATTGCGCATTGTTCTTGCTAGAAAAGCGTACCCCTTTAGCAATTTCATGTTTCTCCGGATCCTAAACTGGAAAACTAGGTTCATTATGGTAATCAATGAAGCCTTCTTCTTGTCGAGCAGAACAACCAATATCACTGTAAAAAGGATAATCTGCTCTCTCATACCTTTGATTTTTCGGCGCTTCATAATGAACCAAATGTGTTTTCACGTCATCATCAATCGGCCCATTATCACCCTCTCCCAAATCGACATCAGAATCACTACTACCCTCATGATATTCATCATCGTTATCGTCTAGCATTGCATCTACATCAGTGTCTTCTTCTTCTTCATCATCTTCAGAATTATCGACATTAACAGGATCATTTTGGCATGCTCCATCACCATAATTTGGTGTTTGGGTTGATACAAGTGTTTGGGTACTTGGACCAACCCTCGCATCACGGTTACAACTTGGTGAATAACCATAAATGGTCTCTATGTGCAGTGTTTCAAACTCTGGATAACGTCATCTTCCGCCTAGCTCCGTCTGATGAAGCCTTTGAACTATTCAATGAGTTCTTATATGTTATGAAATCAGAGTGTGCAATGCTTATGATCTCTATGTATTTTGATTATTTTTTTGTTCTAATGTATAAAATTTGTAAATTGAATGTATTTGTGCAATAAATGTGTTCATGTGTTTGTGTGTTTATGTTATTCTTGTTCAAAAATAGGTCTTATATATTATATATAAGACTAAGACTAAATAATTTTATTTATTCTCTTAAAAAACTGAGAAAAAAGTGATAACTTGAGTCTTATACCTTTTGTATAAAATTTTGTTTAGTCTTATACTTAATGTATGAGTCAGTTTTAATAAAATATTAGAGTTTTTTTTTTCTTAAAAAAATTGAGAAAGAAGTGAAAAAATGACTCTTATATTTTTTGTGTAAGAGGCAGACTAATCTTATACATAAGGTAAGAGGACGAATGGTTTATTTGAAATATTGATAATTCGCTGGTTTTATTTGGAAGTTTGGTTTGGCCCAAAGACCCTAGGCCCAGAAGCCCTTAAAGCTCATACTTTTGGTTACTGGATAGTGAGTTCGAGCACACAAATGGTAATTTAAACTTTTAATTATAAATACTTTTTTTAGCCCCTTCAATTTGGGCCAATTATTGAGTCCATACCACTTCAATTTGGGTCTATGATTATTAGCCCCTTCATTTTGGATCAATTATTGAATTCATACCTCTTTAATTTTATCTAATATTATACTTCCTCCGCCCACCTTAGTGTAGACTAAGGTGGTGGGCACAATAATTAAGGAATATTATTAAGATAATAAAAATGTGTGGTAGAAAATGAAGAGAGAGAACGAGTGGAGTGAATAGTAGGTTGGTTGAATAAATTGTATGGTGAAAAATGAAGAGAGAGAATGAGTGGGTGGGATAGGGAAAATAAAAAATAATAAAAACCTTTCTAATTTTGACAGTCTACACTAAGGTGGGACGGACGAAAAAGGAAAGAAGTCTACACTAAGGTGGGACGGAGGGAGTATTCATTTCTTGACTCCAATTAGTATATTCGCTGAGAGAAAGCTCTAGATTAGCCGCTGGCTGTAGGTTGAATATGGATTCTATTTGGGTAGTTTGATGGTGTTGTGACTGTTCATGTTGGGGTTTGGGGTGATGGCAATGGTGGTTGTGAAGGTAATGTTGATGGTGAAGGGGTGGAAGTAGGATAGGTGGAGGGGGAGAAGGTGGTTATGGATGAAGAGGTAGGAAAGGTGGGGCGGTGACTCGGTGAGGGATGAATCTGGAGAAGAAGGTTGTTTGTTTTTTTTTTCTTTCCCATTTTCCTTTTTTTTTTTTTTTTATGTTGAGACATTATGTATTTAATTCTATTCCTTTCATTATTTATTTCGGTACAGTACTCCCTTCGTTCAATTAAAAGTTACGCCTTTTGTCAAAATGAAAAAAATTAATTTTTTTTTTTAATTAATGACTCACTTACATATTTACAACAACTATTCATTCACTATTATCTGTCAAACCTTCTCACTTCTACTTCACTTATTATACTTACAACATTTACACCACTTACATTTTATTAGAAAGAGAAGTGGGGTGGAGAATTGTTAATGAATAATTATTGTGAATATGATATGTGAGACCCAAAAATAAAAAAGTAACAAAAATTTCCATTTTTAGATTTTGAACCTTAAGTTAAGGTGAGACAATCTTTTGAGAAATTTTGAACCTTCAACTAGAGCGAAGGTGGCATGTTAAAAAATACATATTTATTTTATAAAAAAATATTTTATTTATGCTAACTTTCTCTATTTTAAAAAAAAATTAGATAAAAATTACTTTTTTTTTTTAATTCTTAACCGTCTAATCTATACTATACTAAAAGGAAGATAGTTGCAAATTTTCTAAAAAAAGGGGCAAAATTGTCATTTGCTTTGGTGTAAATCTTGCAAACTAGCTGGACAAAAATGCAATTCAACTTTTGATATTCTTAACCCAAGGAATACATGTGTCCATTTTTCTGCCACGTGTCCTTGGTTATTTAACAAGTGGCGTAATATTGTCCAGATTCTGGCAGAGGTTGAAAGATTTTCAATCTTCAAAATTTAAAACTTGAACATACTACACATTCTGTACAAATATTTCTTGAAACAAACACTATCATGTTTGGAGAGAGAAACAAAACAAGAGAAGTAGAGAGAGAAAGAGAAACTGAGCAAGAGAAAGAAAGAGGGACTGGGATATTAAGGGATGAAGACATAAAAATCAAGAAATCGAAATGAGTTTGCAGAGCTAAGGCGTGAAACCAAGCAAGACAGTGGCGGAGATGTCGAGGAAAGTGAAGATGAGGTCAGTAGCTTGGGGTTGTTGTGGTGCCGTCGGAGATGGAAGTTGTCGCAGCTGGAAATTTCGCGCATCGCTTGCTGGAGCGAGAAGGAGCAAGACAAGTACCTTGCAGCAGCGGCGGCGAGGTCTGGTGGTGGCGACGGCGACGAGGTCCGGACAATCTCCCTTTCTCTCCTGGGCATCGTCTTCGTCTTCAAATACAGTTTCAAATTGGTAAAGTGGAGTAATATTTTATATTTATATGGAATTTGTTTTTTTTTTCATTTAAGCAAAATTGTCTAATTTGCTACATTAATTTTTTTTTTTCATTTAAGCATTTTGCCATATATATATATTATTAAATAACCTTATCATTATTGCATGTATATAGAAAATAATTAAAAATCAATAAAGTAATTTTTATTAATTTTGTAGGCATATATAATGCTTTTAAATTTAAACTTTTAAATTTTGTAAAAACATAAAATTATTTAAATATCAAGTCAAAGTTTAAAACAATGATTTCCCTACAGAAAAAATAGAGCAAGTGTTACTTATAAATGCAAAGAGGTATTTCTTCTCTCATCTCTTTATAAAAAAAAATATTCTTTTCTCTTAAATAAGTTAATATTTATTTAAAAAAGGAATATTCTTAAATAGAAGGAGTGTTATTTTTTAATTATTTTTTTTCGCAATTGTAAATATTGTTTAATTACCTTAATATTTATGCAATTCAGATATATATTTGCAGTGATTTTTTAAATCCGTTTTTGTAGTTTGTCGGTGGAAGAAGATTACGTAATTGCGATTGTTGAAAAAGAGGAGTTGAAGGAAGAGGACTGGGGTGTTTATTTGATTGAGAAATTTTTGTTTTTCATTTTCTTTTCAGTAATGATTTTTAAGATTCTAGGTTGTTGTATTGTAAAATTTGTGTTTATATGGAGATGGTTAATGGAAAAAGTCTCCTTCGAATATGTTTAGTTTTATTTAAATTACATATTGATATGGGAGGAAATAAAAGTTGTAGAGATTGACGTTATTTTTTTCGTTAATCAATTTATGAACATAAAATAATAGTATATTATTACATTTTTAGCTTAAGTTGTCCCTAATTTGTAGGAATCTATAAACTTGATTTCATTCACAAGTTAAAAAAAATATGACACTACATAAACGTCGTAGGCTCACTCTAAATATCAATATCATGATTATAATTGGTTAATGGAAAGTGTTTGGAATTTTTTTTTTTTAAGTTCTCTATTTTTTATTAGTCTTGCTTTTTGATTGCTGTAAAGTGTAGATTAAGATTTTTCCCCGATTACTATTTGCAATTTTATATCATTGTCATTATTCACACTACACAATTAATATTGTTTTTAAGGAAATACTTAGTACTTAATAATTTTTGAGTTTGTATTTATTATTGTGAATTATCCATGGAGATATATGTAAACTTTGGTTTGTAATATATTTCTTCGCTATCCATATCCTTTTCTTTAATTATAAAATTTGAATATAATTGTTACAAAATATCGCCGTGCATTGCACGGGAGTACGGCTAGTATCAATTATAGCAAGCAAGGGTATTAATTTATTCTGTTTTAAAATTTGATTATTTAACAAAAATTTTGACGAATTTCATCAAAACCCTTAATTTGTGAATATTACGTTTGGAGCTCAGACGTGGCCAAAACAAAACATGTTATTAGGCCTGAATTGTTACTGATCCTAATACAAATTATTAATTGTTATTTTTATGTATACCCTGTTAATTATACTCCCTCCGTCCCGTCCGACTTAGGACATTTTGCCATTTTGGACGTGAATGTCCTAAGTCGGACGGGACGGAGGGAGTATTATTTATAACTTTTTTCAATTTTCTGTAAGATTATTAAATAGTTATATATTTTTATCGTGTTTGAAAAATCAAATACTCCCTCCGTCCCGCCCGAAAGGGCACAAATTTCCTTTTTGGGCGTCCCATTTAAAAGGGCACAACCCCAAAAAGGAAAGTTTTTATTATTTTTATACTCTTCCTACCCCACTCATTCTCTCTCCTACTTTACTTTTACACTCACAACATTCTCTCTCCTAACTATTCCTCCCACTCATTCTCTCTCCTATTTAATTTTTCATACTCACAACATTTAACCTTTTTCTCTTTCTTACATCACTTTCCTTATTCATTTCTTAATTTCCGTGCTAGGAGGCAAAATTGCCCTTTCGGGCGGGACGGAGGGAGTACATATTTTTTAAAGGAAGGGGCTATTGCCACTACATATTTTGCTTTTCCACCACAACAGTGTGTATAAAGACAAAACTATCCTCTCCTATTTAAGTAAATAAACATAATCATCCTTTTGTTTATATGGAACTAATGAAGCATTAATTAACATTACAAATTTAACTTATCCACTATATCATATTTTTGAAAATATCCATTCATTTACTAATAATTTATTTAATTAATTATATTTTTACTTGAAATAATTATCTTAGATAATGAAGAATTAACTTCTAATAGTCAATTATCATTTAGTTTTTTTCAACTTGACTTTTTATTTATTTTATACTAGTATTTTTTATATTTATTTTCTCTAAATAAAAATCAAATTATAATGCAATCCCTTATTTCTTATTTAATATTTTATAGAAAAATAGTTAAAAATATTTGACACAATTTAAAAAATAAATATCAATAATGTGAGCTTGAAAATATAAAATATTTTTAAGAATATTCTAATGCTCAAAATTATTTATAGTTTCACCAATAAATTTTATGTTTGAAATATATTAGTACAAATGAGTAAGTGTTTTCTTGAAATTACTTTTCTTAACACTAGGAAAAATAAGAGGTTTTTAGGAACTAAAAACTCTCAATTTTCAGTTTTTCATCTAAAAGTTATTCCATTGTTTATAAAAATTAGTTTTTCACAAGATTTTTTAATTACGAGCATAATAATATATGTTTTATCGCTACCCACAAAAATCATTTATAAATTCAAAACTTAAGTTTTATACTTCAAAATGTATAATTAAAGTTCTATATTTATTAACCACTTTTGTCATCTTCATTTTTATCATTAAGAAAAAAATCAAGATAAAAATGTAAATAATAAATTTATATAATTTATTAGTAATATATTACATATAAAAGTATAAAACAATATGGTGAAATGTAAATATTTCTCTTTCGTTACAATTATTTCATATTAATTATATAGTTATTTTATAAAAAAATAGTAAAGATTTGATTTCCTTGACAAAGATGAAAAAAATTATATATGAAAGATAAAAAGAATTAAATAATCTGGCCATAATAAGAAGAAATAAACAGTAGTTAGTTAGGATGGGTTTGAAGGGCAATTATGTCAAAAAAATAAATTATCCCAATGAATGTAGTGAAAAAGCAAAACATGTAGTGGCAATAGCTCCTCCCTTTTTTAAATACAATATAGCTAAAAATGATACAAAATGCATATTTATAAATAAGTGAGCAAAAAGTGAGTTTAGTTATTAAAAATGTATAAAAAAAAAATAAAAAAATACCAGTCACCAATATACAAATATCACAAAATCTGGAGAGAAACGCGTTTCTCCGTCGCTTCTGGAGAAACGGGGCTTGTTTTGTCGCGCGACATACTTAGCCACCACAACTGGATATCCTTTCCAAAGCTTCTGGATATCCAGAAGCTTTAGAAAGGATATCCAGAAGCTTTGGAAAGGATATCCAGAAACCAAATATTTTTCTGGCTATCCTTTCCAAAGCTTCGGATATCCATATTCAATGTTGCGGATATCCGAAGCTTTGGAAAGGATATCCAGAAAAAATATTTGGTTTCTGGATATCCTTTCCAAAGCTTCTGGATATCCTTTCCAAAGCTTCTGGATATCCAGAAGCTGATGAAAGTATATCCAGAAACTGACTTATTATGTCGCGCGACAAAACAAGCCCCGTTTCTCCAGAAGCACGGAGAAACGCGTTTCTCCCCAGACCGACTCTACAAATATTGTGCGAGTTTAACATTTAGATTTTTCTTAATATATTCCTTCAATCGTAGAACATTCATTCACAGCTTGCTTAGGTGGATTATGTCATCTTGATCTAAAAGATCAAAGTAAGAACACTTGCGTCCACCTCTTTCTATGGTTGTGGCCTAATTTCGGATGCTATGATCCAAACATCCTTTCTGACGTTATCAAATTTAAATATGCATAACTTGGAAAGCTATAAGAGGTTATGAAACCTCTTTCTATGGTTTTGTCATATCTTTCGTCCTTATTTATGCACCATCTTTAAAACATTGAAGCAAAAAGGAAACACACATATCCACAAAAAAAGAGAAAGATAAATGCATTGTTTATTTAGCAGCTGTTTCTATTTTGTTTTTCTTTTCTGAACAGTGCAGAGCGCAAGGCTCTTAACCTTGTGGTCGAAGGTTCGACCCCCTCGGTGGGCGATTTTTTATTATTCCTTTTTCTTTTTGAGTTTTGTAAGTTACTTTATATATAAAATGTTTTTAAATAATTGCTTTTGGCCAAGTGTCCGTATGCCCGAGTGGTTAAGAGACAGATTCTAAGAGCATCCATAATGGGAGCTTTTTTAGAGCTCCTTATTCTTGTGAAAAAGCTCTAGAGAGCTTTTTACCATTGTGAAAATGATGAAAGAGCTCCTTAGTAAGGAGTAGCTCTTTTTACAAAGAGCTAGCTTTTTAGCTTTTTATCATTAATGCTACACATTTTCTATGCAAGTCATTCACTCTTTTTTACATATGAGACCCATAAAAAAGTTGAAAGAAGAGTTTTACCATTGTGAAAAAGTGCTTGAGGTTTTTAAGTTTTGAATTATAATGATGTGGCTCATAGAAAATATAAAATAAGCTATCTAGAGAGTTTTATCATTGTGGATGCTCTAAATTTGTTGGGCTTTGCATGTGCAGGTTCGAATCCTGCTGTTGACGCCTTTTTTTTTTTTTTTTTTTTTTTAATTGTGTTCATTTAATGACTGACTTTAAAGTTTAAACCACAAATCTATATTATATACTCCCTCCGTCCCTGAAAGATTGTCTCATTTGCCATTTTGACTTGTCCTAAAAAGTATGTTTCATTTCTAAACTTAGGCATGAATGTTAGTGCAAATTTACTAAGGTACAGGAAGGTGAAGCTCTTCCTTAATAATTACAAAATGTACAACAGGACAATCTTTTAGGGACGGAGGGAGTATATTTAAAGTAGGTGAGGAGGCCTATGATAATGCCATGTGGATAATTTTTTTTGTAAAGATCTTCATTTGTGAAGCCACATCACCATATACTCTTTAAATTTGTGACTTTTCATATTCTTTGTTATCAATATATATATAAAAGCTGAAGTGAATAAGACATTTCATTTTCCCGCTCAAAGTAAGGGTAAAAAAGTAATTTAATGTTCAGTCACATTTGTAATTTCAATACCTTAAAATGGTCTTTTTGCATTCTACTGCGTTCTACTTCTCGATCTCTCCCCAGCGTCATTGCAAACAAAATCAACGGATTCTTTTTATATTCCCTGTAATCTCTCTCTCTTCCAATGGCTTCTCAAAGTAATCTCTCTCTCTTCCAATGGCTTCTCAAATTTCAGTCGATCTTTTTTTCTAATCCTGAAGATCTTATCCCTCTCTCCAATGGCTTCTCAACCGATTGATAACATCAATCAATTAATCACTTCAGTGAACTTCGCTGTCGGGAAATGAAGACAGCGTTTGATTCATCTCAGTTATCTTCGTCTTCTCCTTCAATCTCCCCAACCGCCAAACGCCACCTTAACTCAGCCTCCTCTCAACGCCTATCTTTCCCTCTCCACAACAACAGCCCTACTGCACACCACCGGTCGGCGTCGGTTTCCTGTGCCGCCGCACAGAAAATGAACACCCCGGTGAAGGAGACCAAACTATGGGGAGGAAGATTCGAGAAGGTATGTCAAGTTTCCCCTCCCCCAAATATTTTGTTTTATTTCATCTTTTCTGTATGTCTATTGTAGCCCTAGCTTTGGTATATGATTTTGAGTTCGTATCCCTGTTTTCTGATTTCAATTTGGAAGCTGACGTTCACATGGCAAATTGATTAGAGGAAAATGATATTAATTTTTAGCTTATTTTATCGTGCTGCTTAGTTAAAATTAGATTAATCCCTTCTATAGAGTTTCTTGCTCTTTAAAATAATTGATTTTAGATTCCTCAAATTTCTTTATCCAGTAAATACTAAGATAAGAGCCTCTTTTTACTTCATTGCTTTTTTACTTTTGCAATCTATTTGTCAAGTTTTTTGAATTCGCATGTCTGTTTTTACTTGCTGTATTTTGATAATGGTTTTGGGGAGTAATTGATTTGTGATAAACCATCAACTGAATGATGTCTAATTTTTGTTATTTCCACTATATCGATGACTGTTGGTGTAGCTGTTATTAGTTGGGTTGCTCTTCCTTCTTCATTCACCATCTTCAATTTTGGAATCCAGAAAGTTGTGCAAAACTGGTATACTTTACACTCGCATATCTATTTATCTATTTCATGTTTTGTAGGTAAAACTTGACCAATTTAGTCTTCTAATGGCTGATTCAATGAAAGATTGAGAGTGTAGTTACTATCTCTTCTTGCACATTTGTTAGATTGTATACTTGTGGTTTGACTACACAGGAAATGAAATTTTTAAAGTTTCAGTATCGGAAAATTTATAAATGACTTGATGAGAATGTATTAGTATAACATATTTTGGGTGTATGTTTCTACCCATTTGGGAGATTTTGTGGAAATTCTCGAGATCTGTCTCTATTTAAAAGCAACCTTTTCATCAACATTCTTCTTGGTTTTGCAGGGAACTGTTCTTGTGTGTTTGCGTTGGTTTGTGGGCTGGTCTCATAATTGGATTTGTAACGGAGTACTATACAAGCAATGCTTACAGGTAGCATGTTCTTACATAGTCGTTTTCTGTGGGTTTTTTTCTTACTAAGCACCATTATTTTTGGTCTTGCATTGGGTTATAAATCAGTGATCATCCCTATTTTTGCCATCGCTGTCAGCATTTTTGTTAGTTTTAGCTTTGCTGCAATGTATGGTGTTGCCATAGCTGCACTTGGGATGCTTAGCACTATTGCGACTGGTTTGGCCATTGATGCATATGGTCCCATCAGTGATAATGCTGGAGGAATTGCTGAAATGGCTGGAATGAGCCACATAATTCGTGAGAGAACGGATGCCCTTGATGCTGCTGGAAACACTACTGCAGCTATTGGAAAGGTACCCGCTATTTTGCATTTGTTTCAAAGCCAGCCCCTTTCCCATGTTTATATATCTACTCTATCATTATGTATTTAATACCTTCAAGTCAATTTTATTTGTCAACACCCACTTGAGGTCAACAAGTTGTCTCTTAATTATTTTGAGAGGCGTGTAAATTTTCTCTGAACGTAAACATCCTGAAATACTTCTTTTTGTAGGGTTTTGCTATTGGATCTGCTGCTCTTGTCTCTCTGGCTCTATTTGGTGTTGTTTATTTTTACAGCATGACGGCGGCGAAGCTGACGGTGGCGAGGATTAAGTTGCTGAAGAACAAACGGCAGGTGGTGGTCAGGCAAATGAGGAGAGACATTGTTATGCTTCTTGAATCTGGTCAAGATGCCACTGCTCGTATTAGGGTAACTTTCTAGCTGTTGATTATTCAAATTTTCTTTTGTTTTTTTTTCATTTTTTGCCCTCAATTTTCCAATCTTGATCAGTAGCCAAATGAAGATGGGGATGAGAAGGTGGTAAATCGTCCAATGATATTTTTGTGTCTGAAAATGAGATTCCAGATGAGGTAATTTCCGATCCCGTTGATAGTCATGTTGATAGTTCTATTAATGATGTTGCTAATAGTTGTAAAATGAGTTTGACTACGAATGTAATTGTGGTCTAATGTAAGGAAAATGGGATGGATGTGGACTGCTTGGAAAAATAAATTATCAGATTGGAGATGGGGATAATTATGTCTTGGGAGTTGGACCTTATTCATGTGCAGGTCTTACTCATGTGAAGGGTCAGGAGCAAGTGAGAAGTTGGAGATTTTGTGAAGTACGGGCTTATGTTGATTGTAATTGTGATTGTTGTGACTAGATGGCTAAGAGTTATGGCAGTTGAGAATTCTATTGCTCTGCTAGATAATAAAATGCATTTGGAGAGGATATGGCCCATGTTTTTGAAGGTTTTGTATGTGTATAAGAAGCAAGATTTATTTAATAGGCACAACTGTGATCAATACTAGAGCTACTACACTTGTCACCAGGAATGCAATAAAAGTTTTTGGTTTGGATGGTGTTAGCAAGGCAACAGGTGTAATGATGCCAACCATTTTAGTCCTTATTAAAAGGTTGCATTAGTCATTACTCCGTAGGTATTTAGTTTCTTTCATGGTTCCTTTTTTATCCGTCTATGTAACTTGATTAAGACAAGTATGTGTGTTTAGGAATGGGTATGTGTGAACATTGCTGCAAAAGAGATGTACATACTTGGTTTCGAGGATAAGTATGGTTGTGTGTGCATCTTTTTGGTCTTTCTAAAGAACTGAGCTGGTTGGTCTTAATTATGATTTTTTTTTTCTGTGTTAACTTTCTTGGGGGATAAAAATGTCAACTTTGGATTGATTTTGGGTTATTGGCCTTTATTCTTACTCTCTTCTTCCCAAAATGAATGATAAAAAAAGTGGTTAAATGGCTATATAAGTGATTTGATATTTCTGATTACGAGTCTTAACTTGGGCTGACTCATTGACAGATATCTGGTGAACCTGTTGGAGAAGTAAGAATCGTTGCAGACATGCATGAGCGTAAAGCTGAGATGGCTCGAGAGGCTGATGCTTTTAATGCTCTTCCTGGTAAAATTTGTGAAAAATCTTTTGTATCTTCAAGGCAATACTATTTATTGAGTTTTTTAATTAAATTTTCATCAACATCAGGTGGTTATGGAACCATGGAAGAGCTTTTGGAGATAATAACTTGGGCACAATTTGGAATTCACAAGAAACCTGTAAGTTCCCATTGAAATCCTCAAGATTCAGAGTAGAATAAATAGTTTATTTTTTAAGGCGTAACTCCTATATGTTGTTTACAGATTGGTCTCCTTAATGTTGATGGGTACTATAACAACTTGCTTGCATTATTCTACAGTGGTGTTGAGGAAGGTTTCATCAAGCCAAGTGCTCGCCGCATAGTTCTTTCTGCCTCAAACGCCAAAGAGCTACTAATAAAGATGGAGGTACTAACCCAAGATATTCTTTTCTTCCTCTAATTATATGTTCTTTAGTTTTCATTTTCTTGAATTATAAAAGAATGGACTTGATGAGGCGGAAATTGTGTTTATGAACTTATTATGTTATGGTACTCTGCAGCAATATACTCCATGCCATGACCACGTTGCATCTCACAAGAGCTGGCAGAATGACCATCCAGCGGAACAGAGATCAAAATAAATTATTTCTTGGTATTCTATCTACTTAAGATTTGATTGCGGATGTGGTTCAGATTGACTTGTATTTGTTAATCTGTTGAGTGGGGCCACATACAAGGAATTAGTATGTTACCTGTTTTCTTTTTTCATTGTTTGTGGTATGATTCATAGTGAAATACCCTTGCTGTTAAGGCTTATAAGGATTTTGGAATTGAAAAAAGCTATGGAAATGTTTTTGAATGGAATATCTGCTGCATTGTTTCACAGTCAGTATATATGAAACAACAAATGTTGTTTACAAAGAAAATTTTTCAAAATTTGTAGTTGTTATTGTTAATTGCCATTATATATTTTTGTTGGGTACCTTTTAATTATATATATTTTTTAAAAATCTAAATTAATTTTATAGTTATAGTAACTCTTGATTTAATTTTTGCGATTTATCAAAGTTTTTTGGTCGTGCGTTTAACGCACGGGTGGCATACTAGTTAACTAATAGTGTTAGATAATATATATAGTTACAATATTAGGTAAGTATAATAGTAGAATATTAATAGTTAGTATAATGCCAAAATCTTGTAAAAAATGCATTTTTTCATAAGCTTATGAAAAAATGCTGCGTCCCCTCCCCTTCAATTTCCATCCAAATTTCTCCCTAATTCACACACACAAGCGCACACACCGTTTCCCTGAATCTCTCCCAATTTCTTCTAAAATGGCATCATCGATCGGTTTGATGGATCGGCCGCCGACGTCCCACAAGTTCCTCCGTTAGACTCACAAGCGCTACAGCCCGGCATAAACCACCGCAGCTCAAGCTCCTCTCCATCTCCACCAAGCTTTTGATACCGCCTAATCGGAATCGCAATCGTCGAAATATTCCGGCAACTAGCCGGCATAATAGCATCACCACCAAAATAACTCGGCATAGCAACAACGCTATAGTTGGGTCCGCTCAGGCAATTAAACGTCACGGACACCGGACTCACCGGAGCATATCACGGCGCCCCAAGAAAATACGACGAGCAATTGAAAATAGTGTAGTGATATAAGTAGAAATCCAAAAACGGAGTGCCATCCAAACTGAAATCGTTTATTCTATTAGGTAAACAAAATTGGGGGTCGATGATTACGGATTGATCGGCTTAAGAGATCCGTCTAACGATGACTTCGCCGGAGGGGAGCTTGAGGATTGTTTGGTTTTTGTTTGGGAATTTGAATCGACCAGTGTGTGTTTTTGAATGCCAGTCCATGTGTTTTTGAATGCCAGTTCATGTGTTTTTGAATGCCAGTTCATGTGTTTTTGAATGCCAGTGCTTGTGTTTTTGAGAGCCAGCAAAAATGATTACCAGTGTTTTTGAGTGCCAGTGTATATGTTTTTGAGTGCCAGTGCATGTATTTTTGAGTGCCAGTGTATGCGTTTTTTAATGCCAGTGCTTATGTTTTTGAGAGCCAGCAAAAATGTTAGTGTAACAAAGTGCAGTGTTAGTGTAACAGAGTGCCAGTGTGAAGAGTGCCAGTTCATGTATATAAAAGTGCCCGTGTAAAAAGCGCCAGTGCCAGTTTAACAAAGTGCCAGTGCCAGTTTACACTGGCACTTTGTTAAACTGGTACTGACACTTTTTTCACTGGCACTTTGTTACACATGCACTGGCACTTTGTCACACTGGCACTTTGTTAAACTGGAACTGGCACAAACGGGAAAACACAAAACACGTTTTTTCTAAGTGCAAAAAAAAAAAATGCATTTTTATAAGACCAACTCTAGTATAATTATTAACTATAATAGTTAATTATAATAGTTAACGATAATAATTAATTATTAATAGTTAACTATAATAGTTAACTACTAATAGTTAGCTACAATTGTTACCTATTAATAGTTAACTATAATTGTTAATTGTATTAGTTAATTATTAATAGTTAATTATTAATAGTTAACCATATTTGATAACTATAATAGTTAACTCTATAATAGTTAACTAATAATTGTTAATTATTGAACATACCAAAAGTGTCAAGATGGGCTAAGCAAGTAAAGCCCAATCACAAGCAGCCTTGGCCATCACATTCTCAAATGAGGCTGACCCAATCAGAACAAGGCCCAAAGCCCATCTCTTATATCAGTCGACTAAGCCCATGGTACGACCTACCAGGTCCCGACCTAACTTAGTCCGACCTCATGATCCAAATCACAATTCGGGTACGAACCATGCTCTACCCGACAGTCAGGTCGACCATTCCACGAGTGGCGACCTCGACCTAAATCAACAAGTGACGACCTGACACTTGCCGGCGTATTTGGTTGAACAATTCTCATAACCACATCCCTACAAATCAGGGGCCGTTATAGACACGTTCCCACAATCAAGTAACTGCCGCTACAATCTCGGAGCACATGTCGCCTCCCCAAAAATACATCACTCTTGTCTATAAATACTTCATCACTACCAAACGGTGAAAGGTAACTGCCATTTTGTTATCTGAATTCCATATTCAATACATTTTGAGCTTTATACAACTATGATCTTACTCTCACGCCCGAGCGTCTTCGCCGGAGACACATCCGGCTAGTCGTGGGTTCTGATTTCAGGTCAAGAAGCCAGGTGATTAGTCCTGCCACGTGGAGGATTACTGATAAGCACAATTCCTGCAGCATCAGTTTGGTTCCATTGCCGGGAATCGTGCTTTAAACTTGACCTCGAAAACTCTATCAGCCTGCAACAATGGTGACTTCAGAGGGACACGTATCTGAGGCTTCACTTGGGCATGAAGAAGCGAACAACAACAACACGAATACAAATGCAAATGCTGAAAACTTGAACTTGCCTCCTCCCCAACCGAATCGTCCTCATGGTAGAGCCACCCGCTCTACCAGTGTTGTTGATGGCCGAGGATTGCCTGACACAAGGAGAGGGAAAAGACATATGGATGGGCAAGGAATTCCACCTCCTCCAAAACGTCCAACTGCTCAGGTTAATGTTGGAAACAGGGCAGGTCCCTCCACCAACCCCATGAGCAAGAAGGAGATGATGTTGGAGCGAGCTCGCATTCCCGGCCGACTTGATAGCCATGGAGGAGGCAACAGCCGACATACGCTACGAGAGAGGGGCCCCTACTGTGTTTCTAATGGGCAACGGGCCAGGAGTTTGAGGCCAAATGAAGGTGTGGGGCGTAATGGTGAAAACAGATAGTTCGGGCCGAGCTCCCACGGTCGTTCATGTGCCCAGTAACGACCTAAGGGCCGCCTCAACCGTAAACAGGAGCAAGAGGCTCGGTCGACTTAAGGACGCGCTTAATGTACCTAATAGAAACAGACAGATTCTCCGGCCCAGACGTTAGAGGTCAGGGTCTCATAGAGACAGGAATGGGCGCAGGTCGCCCATAAGAGAGGAGAGGCGCAGGTCGCTGCTCGGAGATTATAGGCGCAGGTCGCCACAAGGAAGTGACAGGCACAGATCTCCAGTTCGATCAGAGAGGGCTCATTCTCACAGGGACAGAAGGAGTAGGCAGATGACTCCCCCTAGAAGTGAAGGCCAGAGGTCAAATGCTGCGCCCCCTCTAAGAGATGAAAGACCCGACGCTAGGGAATGGTTGTTGATGAAAAAGAAGTTTGAGCAATGGGAAGAGGAGAAGAAAAAGGATGCTGGAAAGGTCGAACGAATTGATTTTGCTCTTCGACCTTTATCCAAAGAAATCAGAAATAGTCGGCCTCCTCCTACTTTCAGGTTGCCACTTCTGGAGAAGTATTCGGGGTCGACCAATGCAAGGAGTCATATAGCACATCTGGAAGCTACCATGTGTTTTGTCGCCAATGAGGACGACAATATGTGCAAAGCCCTCCTAAGCACACTCACTGGGGCGGCTTTAACTTGGTTCAACGGTCTGGCCGCGGGTAGCATCACTACTTGGACATGCTTCAGGACAAAGTTCTTGGATCGCTTCGATCGCAGGAGCTCGGAAGATAACTGTCACTGATCTGAATAACTTGGTGCAGGCGAAGAATGAAAGCTCGATGAGCTACTTCACCAAGTTCAAGGAAATGGTTGATAAGATAGAGGAAGACCTCACTGATAGGGAAGTCATTAATTGCTTCCGAAACGGTATTTCCTCGGCAGACATGGACTACGAGCTCACAGTCCGAACGGTCACAACTCGACAGGAGTTGTTTGAAAAGGTGTACAATGTTGCGCTAGCTGAGGAAAGGAAAGAGAAGAAGAATGGTAAGAGTCCTAAGGTTGAGACCTCTGATGATAAGAAAGACTCCAACAAGAATGGAGGAAATAATAAAAATGGAAAGAACAGGACTAGGGCAACAGAGAAAGTGCCCGAGGCTTTCACTCCCCTTACGGTGAGTCGAACAGAAATTATGAATGCCGTCGAGCTGGCTCCTCCAGTCCCAATGAATCCAGGCAACAAGTTTAGGAGGGACAACAGCAAATACTGTGACTACCACAAAGACACTGGTCATCTCACAGAGGATTGTTTGGGTTTGAAGCGCATTATACAAAGAATGGTCGACCAGGGGAGGCTCGACGCTTATGTGAAAAGGCCTCAAGCCGGTGGAGGCGAACAGCCAGCAGGTGGAAAGCAAGGGCCGAGGCAGCCTAGATTGAACCTGGGGTCATTACAGAGCAAGCAAGCAACACGGCCATCAAGCACAAAATCTTCCAACTCAATAAGGCTCCCCATGTGCCTCCAAGAAGAGAAGTCAGAGATGAAGCAATCAGCTTCTTCCCCCACGAATTAGCTACTAACATGGCAGCTAGAGAGCAAGTTCTCGTCATCCCAGGTCTCATAGACGGATGTACGACGAGCAGACTCTTAGTCGACACGGGGGCCTGCAAGGATATTTTATTCTACAAAACTTTTAAAGAAATGGGTCTTAATGATGAGCAGTTGGAGAGATATGATGGTAGGTTGGAGGGCTTCACCAACCATCGAGTTGATGCAAAAGGCAAGATAGAGCTCGATGTCGACCTAGGCCAACACCCCTCAGGATCGTATCGAAGGTACAATTTATAGTGATTGATGTAAATAGTGACTATGCCGCTATACTTGGTATTCCAGGTCAGGTCGCTCTTGGAATGGTGGCATCGATCCCTCATCAGCGAGTCAAGTTCCCCACACTCGCTGGAGTAGGATGTGTACAAGGCACAGCTCGAGCTTACCTGGACCATGTTCTTCGGGAAAGAAAGAAAAGGGAATTGGAAATCGAGACTGCAGATGGTTATTTAAAGTTGTCTCAATCAGTCACCAAAACTACCAGACTGTCAACAATCACCGACGTGGAAGAGTCGACCTATCGCTCAAATGACGAGGTCATGCTTGAGTCGACACGTCACTCTAACACCACTGAGGTCGATTCAGATGTAGTTATGGTCGACCAAGTCATCATAGGCAACCTATGCCTCCGGCTCGACAATAACTCTGGGGCCACCACCACCACCGGCGAGGTTGCGGACAAGTTAGATGATATGATAGCGTAAGAAGCTCCACACCCGAGGGCCGAGGAGAGACAAAGGGTCAAGGAGATAATCATTGAGACTCTACAATTCGTGGATGGACCGAGCTAGAAGCCGTGGATGAGCTAGAGTCAAGAATCACCAACCTTTCCTACCCCGACCAAAAAATTCGGATTGGAAAGCGCCTATCACCGAGGAGCGAGCGTAAATCATCGAGCTACTCAAGGAAAATAATGATGTCTTCGCATGGAGGGTAGAAGACATGAGGGGAATCAAGGAGGAGGTCGCCGTTCACAGATCGGAAGTCAACCCGACCATAAAGCCTAGACCCCTAAAATTGAGACGCGTTGCTCGCGACAAGGAGGAGGCCATAAAAATTGAGGTACAAAAACTTTTGAATGCAGGGATAATCAAAGAGGCCACTCATACAACGTGGTTGGCCAACGTGGTCATGGTGAAGAAATCAAATGGCAAATGGCGGATGTGTGTCGACTTCACCACTCTCAATCTTGCTTGCCCTAAGGACGGCTATCCCCTTCCTAGAATCGACAAGCTAGTCGATTCCATTCACGGTCACTCAACCTCGCCTTCCTCGACGCTTACTCAAAGGTTACCACCGATTAAGATGCATGAGGATGACATAATCAAGACGGCATTTCAAGCACTGAGGCATCTACCGCTACAACATGATGCCATTTGGATTGAAGAATGCGGGGGCAACTTATCAAAGGATGGTGAACAAAGTCTTTGCTTCTCAAATTGGCCGAAACATGGAGGCCTACGTCGATGATATGGTCATCAAAACAAAGACTGGACGTCACGTGGTCGACCTAAAGGAAACGTTCACCAATTTAAGAGCAAACGACATGAAGCTCAACCCTAGCAAGTGTGTATTTGGTGTAGCTGCTGGAAAGTTCCTTGGGTTCATGGTATCTCAACGGGGTATAGAAGCTAATCCGTAAAAATCAAGGCTTTAGTCGACATGAAGGCTCCCACCGGTGTCAAAGAGATGCAAATGACTTAACGGAAGGGTAGCAGCCTCTTGGTCGTTTCATATCAAAGTCACAGAGAGGTCTCTCCCCTTCTTCAAAGCATTGAGGGGACGAAAAGTTTTGAATGGACGACCGAATGTCATTCGTCGTTCCAACAAATGAAGGATTACCTCGCTACTCCACCTCTCCCGAGTAGCCCGACCACCGGTGAAACTTTGTTTGTGTATTTATCCGTGGGAGATAAATCGGTGGCGGCAGCTTTTGGTTAGAGAAGATGAGGGGTTTCAAAAGCCGTATACTACATCGCAAGGCCCTATCGGTATGTGGAGAGCGTATACTACAATGCCGAGAAGGTCGCCTATGCCCTAGTCGTGGCTTCAAGGAAGGCCGCGAGCTTATTTTCCGGCTCATCCAATTGTGGTTCTTACAAATGCTCCCCTAAGAAAAAATTCTTCACAAGCCGGAGAGTTCGTGTCGACTTCTCAATTGGTCAATTGCCCTTACTGAATTTGACATTGAGTATCGACCTCGAAAGGCGTTGAAGGCTCAAGCTCTAGCTGACTTCTTGGTCGAGCTTACGTTCACCAAGGAAGACGACGAGTAGCGAGCTCCAAAAGAGAAGGCTAAAGGGAAGGAGTTAGAGTCCCAGGTCGCCATCAGTCTACCTGATGATTGTTGGAAGGTCTATTCAGACGGATCAGCAACTAAGAATAGCAGTGGAGCTGGGATTGTCTTGATTGAACCAGAATCTGGGACAATATATGAGGAGTCATTAAGGTTCAAATTCGATGCTTCCAACAACCAGGCCGAATATGAAGCTTTGATAGCAGCTATAGAATACGCCAAGTGTTTTGGAGCGACTAAGATCATGGCCTACTGTGATTCACAACCGATAGTCAACTGTGTCGAGGCGAGTACGAGGTACTTAGTGCCACACTGATCAAATACTGCGACCTGGTGAAGGAACTGATAAAAGATTTGGAATTCTGGGAGATTCAAAGAATTGGACGAGAAGACAATGAGCTAGCTGACCTCCTCTCGAAACTAGCCACTTCGGATGGACCACATGATGAACCTATCTCCTTCCTCGAAAGTCCAGCCTATGAAAGAGTAAAAATTCTATGCATAGATGATCCCTCAAGAAATTGGACTCAGGAGAAGTGTTGGATCGAGGAAATGAAGGCATACATAGAAAGTGGAGAGCCGCCGTATGACGAGAAGTTAAGGCTCGAGCTATCAAAAGAAAGCTCCAAGGTATGTCATTCAAGGAGGCACATTGCCGTAAGATCTTATACTCGACCATTACTAAAGTGCATCCAACCTCAAGAGGTCGCCCTATTGATACACGAAGTACATAGTGGAATCTGTGGTGGACACCCGGGGCCGTGACTCTTGCCGACAAGTTAATCACTTTGGGGTACTACCGGCCACACATGAGAGCCGACACTCACAACTTTGTTCAAGAATGTGATCAATGCCAAAGGTTTGCCAACCTTCCCCATGTGCCTACAACGGAAGCGGACTCACGTGATCACACGGCTTGGCCATTTGACATGTGGGGCGTCGACACGATTGGACCCTTCCCTCCCGCCCGAGGAAACCGCAAGTATGTGATCGTCGCCATAGATTACTTCACTAAATGGGTTGAGGCCAAACCATTAGCTCGCATCACAGAGGAAAATGCTATCAACTTTATTCATGACTTCATTTGGTGTCGGTTTGGCTTTCCTCGAGCTATAGTGTCCGACAATGGTTTCTGATTCTCCCGGACCTTGAAGCGAGAGATGAAGCGAGTTGGAATCAAACATTGGAAATCTTCGTCGCCTATCCTCAAGGAAATGGCCAAGGCGAGGCAAAGCAAATAAACTTGTTCTATCTTCGCTCAAGACAGACTCGTAGGTCGACGTAACAATTGGTTGGACGAACTCCCCTTGCTCTTTGGGCGATCCGTACAACCACTCGGGGGCCTACTGAAACCCCTTTTGCTCTCACATATGGGTCGAGAGGCCATGGCACTGCTTGAGCTCGAGATTCCCCCTTTGCTAGAGTGACCTTCTTTGATCAAGAGCAAAATGATACCAATAGATTGATCGACCTGGATCTAGTCGACGAGAAGCGAGAAACAGCCTACCTCCGAATGGTCAACTACAAGCAGCGAACTAAGAGCTACCACGACAAGAAGGTCAAGGCAAGGTCGTTCCAAGTTGGAGATTATGTGTTGAGAAAGATCGAAGCAACGGGTAAAAGGACCCGGTGAACAAGCTATCTCCTAACTGGGAAGGTCCCTATGTAGTCACTCGAGTCGTCAAGGAAGGAACCTACATGATAGCTCATCCCGGAGGTGACGAGTTGAAACATCCTTGGCATGCTACTCACCTCATCAAATACTACTTCTAGTTTTCGATTTCAAAGTTCAAGCTTGTGTTAGCTCTAGTTTCAAGTTGATGTAAACATGTTTCCTACTTCAATAAAAAGCGCAGTTTAGTCGATCAAACATAGTGTTACACCAATCCCAATGAGCTCGACTCTTAGTCAGCTTCGATTTAACAAGCTCGATTCTTAATCAGCTTTGTTCATTTAACAAGTCCGACTCTTAGTCGACTTCGTTCCAACAAACTCGACTCTTAGTCAGTTTGTTATAATTAGCTCGATTCTTAATCAGCTTAGTTCATTTAACAAGTCCGACTCTTAGTCGACTTCGTTCTAACAAACTCGACTCTTAGTCAGTTTATTCTAATTAGCTCGATTCTTAATCAGCTTTGTCCATTTAACAAGTCCGACTCTTAGTCGACTTCGTTCTAACAAACTCGACTCTTAGTCAGTTTGTTCTAATTAGCTCGATTCCTAATCAGCTTCGTTCATTCAACAAGTCCGATTCCTAATCGACTTCGCTCTAATTAACTCGACCCTTGGTCAGCTTAAATAGTTTGAACAGATTAGATTTATAATCAATCTCGTTCCAAAAGTTAATCAAGTCTGAGGTCGACCAAAGCATTATAGAGTCAGGACGACCTCAAACTTGAGATAACTCGTTACCCTACTAAATCTAACTCGACACTTACATCCAAAGCATACAACATGCAAAAGAGAGAAGTCAGTTACGGTTAAACATAATTAAGTCTCCCAAAGTGGGCCAAGACTTATTTAATTAAAACTACAAAAGTATCTTGCCTCCCAAAAAATAGGGCCAAGGCATTCAAATATTCAAAGAACAAAAAAGTAAAAATGTTTGGAGCTTGTTCAATTACAACAACCATCGAATTCAAAGTCTATTCAAGGGGAGTGCCTTCCACTTGGCCAGTGACGGATGCTTGATTGATCTCAGTCTGTTCACCTACAGTAGATGGCTCACCAAGAACATTCTCTGTTTGATAGACAACCTTCCTTGAGTCGGCGATCGTATACTTTGGAGTCTCATCATCGAAGCTGGATCTGCATAATCTTCGAGCTCGGCAAGGATAGTGTCAAAATTAACTTTCTCTGCACAGGAGGATCCCACGTACAGGTGCGGCTTCAGCCTCTTCATCATCCTTGGCTATGAGCTCCTTGTCATTATCAGTATAAGGCACCAAGGAGTGGCCCTGTCGAGCTGCAGTATTGTAAGGATCCTCAGACGCCCATTGAGCCAGCTTCTCAATTGATATATCAACCGAAGGATCCACGATGATACGCCGAGCCATATGGCTTAGACCAGCTTTGAAAAATACTTGGGCCTCCTTGGTGACATGCGTATGAAGCTCGTCACTGTCTTTGTAAGCTTTGATGGCATCCTCCTTAGTGGTCTTCACAAAGACTGTGCCCGGAGTCGACCTCCCATTGAGCTCTAGCGATATCCAACTCTTCTTGTTTCCTAGCCAAAGTCACGGGAACCTCCTCCAGCTGTTGCTTGGCCGGTTCTAGGTCGGCTACCATCTTCTTATTCTCCTCCTTGAGACGAGCGAGTTCACTGTTGGCTTCCCCCAAGCTCTTCCAGGCCTCCTCCTTCAATTTGATCTCATTATCTTTCACAAGCTTCAAAGCTTCATAAGAGTTATCCAAGTCCGAGTTCTCTTCCTTCAATTTGTCGAACTCTCCCTTCAACTTGGTGTAGTCCTCTTTCAGCTGAGTTTGGTCACCTTCCAGCTTTCCCAGTTCCTCGTTTTTACGAGCCAACATAGTCTTGGCCAGCTTCTCCTGCTCCTCTGCCGCCTTCCAATAAGTGGTGGCTAAATCAATCATGGCAAGAGACTGAAATAACAAGTCGATACAAGGGATCAGATCAAATGAAAAGAAAAGAAAAGAGAGGGGAACGGTAAGAAAAATGAATACATTAAAAGCTCAAGGGTTACCTCGGAGGAAGCCAGCCCAACTCGAGCTCGACAAGCTTCTGGGGTCAGAGGCTTATTGGTAAACTCTCTGATCAAGTCCTGATCGGCTCCTTACGATGACTACCTGGCCATACTCCAATTCTGGATACTCCCTAGCCAAGCTGTTAACTCTGGTCAAAGGGGTCACATCACTTAGCTCAGCAACTCGAGCTTGAATCAACTGGTCATATGAAATATGAATGGGAGAGGCATGTGGACTTCTGGCTTCAGTCTCCACCGGTTCACTGGCACTGACTAGATTGGATGTCGAGCTCACCCTTGAAGGGCCAATTTTGATCACCTTGCTTAAAGGGGCAGCATCATCTTCATCTTCCTCTTCATCCAAAGAAATGACATGGGATTTTCTCTTGGAGGCAGTTTGGGTTTTGGTTTTGGTTTTGGTCCTAGCCTGAGCCCGAGTCCTGGTACGAACGGCCTCCCTCTCTGGCTCCACATTCAGCTCGACCTCCTCTTCACCAGCAACATGGACCTCCTCAGAACCTTGAGCATCATCACCTTCAACATTTTCCCCTTCTGGGACTTCGTTCAATCCTTCCAAATTCTCCTCAGCAGGAATGAATTTGGTAGTATCCTGGTCGACCAGCTTCAGCAGATCATTTCTCTTGGCCCCTTCCATCTCACGATTCTCCTTGGCATTAGCTGCTCCATAGCTCTTCTTAGCCTTCCTGATATCAACGGCTCTTCCCATGTTGGCTTCCTGAGCAGGGGTCAAAACTGCACGAGTCAAAAGAAGAAGAGTATTAGCTCGACATCATAATTATAAGTTCTATGTACGAGCCCCGAGTTCTACATACGAGCAACATAAGTAACGAGCTAAGAAATTCAAATACGGAAGTTACACTTATGCAAGATACGAGTTCTACGCTGAGATCAATAGGTAACAACTAAATGATCAAATGCAAATACCAAACAAGATGGAGCTCGCCCATAAGAAATCATCACACAAGGAGAAGAAAGGGGCGAGTAAATCCTTACCACCAACATGTTCTCCATTATCTCTGCAGTATTTCTTGGTCTTCTGACAGAGGGAGCACATTTTCTCAAGCCTAGCATGAGCATGAGTAACCCAATTTGGATACCTCGAGCACCTGACTATGGGAACTAAGGGCACAACATTATCATCACCTAGCATCATTCCTGCTTGGATGTAATTGTTCTTCGTGGTCCCCAAAACCTCCCAACTAATGGGTGCATGGGCAACAAACTCTGCCAGCTTCCCACGCAGTTCATTATGCCAATGGGGCTCCCACTGATCTTCATCCCTTATCACTTTGGTGTCCTCACCTGGTAGAGGGAACTCCCAACCTAACCTACTCTCCACTACTACAACGTGGGAGTTCCAGCCACTGACCTTGCTGGGCAAATTGATAAATAGCTTGGGAGAATTGGCTTTAGAGGGAGTACTTATGCCGCCACTCTTGTCGAACTTCACAGCAAAGAACTCTCTGAACACCCTCATACAAGGTTCATAACCTAAGAAGCGGCAAACCATCGCAAAGCAGACCAAGACTCTACAGGTATTGGCGCCCAGTTGGATAGGTAGGGCATTGGCGCACTCTAGAAACTCATTAATAAAAGGGTCCAAGGGCAATCTTAAGCCGGCAATGAATTGGCCATAATAAAAAGCAACCCTGGTGGCATCAGTCTTGTAAGTCTTCCCACATTGTTTGAAGAAGTCAGCCCTGCTATAGAGGGTAACCTCAAACTCCTCCCTGTCCACCTCACAGAAATCATAAATGGTCGACAATCTAGAAGGAAAATTCTGCCTCCCTCTCAGTGGCCCTTGAGGAACATAACCCCTTTCATTCCTGCCTGATGCCACACTGACCTCGAAGGCGTCAACAATACGGGAACTTGACGAGATCGACGCATTGGCTTCTCCTTGAGTCTCCATATCTGTACAAGAAGAGGGGGAAACAGGGGAATCAGTTCTACATGAAGTCTCAGGAGACCTAATCGATAAGCTAAGGGGCGACCTAGATTCCCCCGGAAATCCAATTCTATTCCTAAGGAAAGAAGGTTTGTCGGGACCCTGAATGTAAAATGTAGCAATATGGTCAAGAAGTTCGTGAAAAAGATGGAAGGACTCAACTCTTGGGTCATTCGTTCCTAAGGTACCTAAGTTCTCTCCCACAGGCAAAGCCAACTCAGTAAATTGCAAACCCCATCGGGTTAAAATTGAAGTACATTCCTCCATGGTCATCTCCCTCCACTCTCCGTTTAAATGTTTATAAACCCTACGGTTGACTTTACAGTACCCATACCAAGCTCCGGGTTCTGTACTAAAGGTCCTAGCCATGGCGGAATCAAAGAAATTGCAGAAATTAAAGCCCTAATTCTAAAGAATAAGGGGAATACCTTTAAGCGATGAAGGGAAAACGGAACAATGGAGGGCGAAACACCAAGTTATAGCAGGAGTCAACTTCCTTTATCACCGCCGGAATCACGCACAGAGTTCAGAGAAGGCAAAAGTTGTAAATGAAGAAGGATTCTCAAATTTATAGCTTCCTGAATTGGAAAGGGCAAAGGTAAATTCGAATTTAATTTTCCTAATTAATGGCGGAAACAGTTTCCTAGGCGGACTCTCAAACGTCAAAAATATCATCATTATGGAAAAAACGGCGCTCGTACAGATCTGACCGTTCATCGCCAACGTCCCGGATTATGCCACGTCATTATGGTCGACCTACTTCAAAAAACGAGTATCGACCTGCGAGTAAAATAATTCTCATCAAAGATCTTCTTAACTTCCAAGTCGACGGAGTCAACTCGAAAGTTGGGGGCCACTGAACATACCAAAAGTGCCAAGATGGGCTAAGCAAGTAAAGCCCAATCACAAGCAGCCTTGGCCATCACATTCTCAAATGAGGCTGACCCAATCAGAACAAGGCCCAAAGCCCATCTCTTATATCAGTCGACTAAGCCCATGGTACGACCTACCAGGTCCCGACCTAACTTAGTCCGACCTCATGATCCAAATCACAATTCGGGTACGAACCATGCTCTACCCGACAGTCAGGTCGACCATTCCACGAGTGGCGACCTCGACCTAAATCAACAAGTGACGACCTGACACTTGCCGGCGTATTTGGTTGAACAATTCTCATAACCACATCCCTACAAATCAGGGGCCGTTATAGACACGTTCCCACAATCAAGTAACTGCCGCTACAATCTCGGAGCACATGTCGCCTCCCCAAAAATACATCACTCTTGTCTATAAATACTTCATCACTACCAAACAGTGAAAGGTAACTGCCATTTTGTTATCTGAATTCCATATTCAATACATTTTGAGCTTTATACAACTGTGATCTTACTCTCACGCCCGAGCGTCTTCGCCGGAGACACATCCGGCTAGTCGTGGGTTCTGATTTCAGGTCAAGAAGCCAGGTGATTAGTCCTGCCACGTGGAGGATTACTGATAAGCACAATTCCTGCAGCATCAATTATAATTATTAATTATGAAAATTAACTATAATTGCTAACTATTAATAGTTAATTATAATAAGTTAATAATATTAATTAATATATAAAATTACTATATTATGTAAGTTATAATAGTAGGAAATTAATAATTATTATAATTAGCTTAAAGTATGACTAATAAGTTATAGTTACTACTCTCTCTATTTCAACTTAAAGTTTAAATTTTTCTTTTTATAAATAACAATTTAAAGTTCACCCTTCGATTTGTTCTTAAAAGAGCAAAAGATGAATAGCGTTTTCAACCACTTGATACTCATAAAATTTTATAATTAGAAAAAAAACCATCACTTACTGATGCCACAGGAAATGTGCTTATCAATCTTCCTCCACGTGGCAGGACTGATCACCTAGCTCCTTGACCTGAAATCAGAACCCACGACTAGCCGGATGTGTCTCCGACTTAGACCCTCGGGCGTGAGAGTAAGTATTTGAAGATTGGAGAGCAAAAATTGTATTGAACAAGTGATATTCAGATAACAAAATTACAGTTACCTCATAACCGTTGTAGTGGAAATGTATTTATAGAATGTGAGTGTGATATCTTTGGCAGGGCTGCATGAGCTCCGCATTTTTAGGAACAGTTATGCGTTATGGGAACGTGTCCTTAAACGGTCCCTGATTTGTAGGGAAACAGTTATGGAAAGATTAATTGCACGTGCGCCTGTAACCGTTAGGTCGACGCTTGCCTGGCAAGTCGAGGTCGACACTTGTGGTGGGGTCGACCTGACTGTCAAGTAGAGTTGGATCGTACCCGAAATCTCTTGGATCATAGGTGTAAGTGCTCCAATTTGAGTTTGTTAGTATTTTCGTTAGAAAATTAACGAAAGTTTTAATATTCCTAACAATTACTAACATTCCTAACTTTTCTAACAAAGTGAGGGCAAAATGGGCATTGCTATTTAAAGATAAACCTTCCAAGGAATCTTAAAAAGCAAAAGAATTGAGAAAATCCCGAAACAGCAAGTTGAAAAAGCAGCTTTGTTTGATTTTTTGAAAAATATTCCTCCCGTCCAAAAGCCAGCATCGTAGCAGATGAACGATTAGCACGCCGTCGAGGAGATCCGCGCGGACATGTTTGCTTCTCACAGGGCCTATAAATTGAACCCTCCTCTCTCGGTTTACACAACACAAATCACTCACAAGGCAACGACATCAAGGCGAAAAATAGAGAGAAAACAGTGGGAATTCACTTGAATTGCCACCATTTTCTCTCCAATCTTTCCCAAATCTCACTCACTCACAAACACTTCAAAACACTCTCATACATACTCTCATACATACACCAATCCAAGCTCAAATCACCCCTTAGGAGGAGGATTAGAGAGAAAACATAGAGGACTTCATTGTTATCTACTTGTTTTCTCTTTAACCAACTCAAATCATCAACCCTAAACACTTTCAAGCCCTAAACACATTCAAGCCTTTGAATCCATTCAAACACAAAACACAAGGAAGATAGGTATAACCTCCCTCTCCTTACCCTAAAATTCATCCATGCATGCATTTTCAAACTCCAAAATGTAGTTTGTTCATCTTCTTTTCTTAGATCCAAGAAGATCACCATGGAAGTTCATCTCCATGGATGATCTTCTACAAGGATCAACATTATTTTCAAAGTGTTCTTACTTTCTTGCAAAGAAAACACATTTTCAAAACCCTAAAAATCATTTTCATACATTAAATCTCTTTTTCAAAGGATAAAATTCCCCTTCCCAAGCAAATGAAGTGCTTAGTCCTAATGTACCCCAAGGATGGTTTGATATAGTTGATTCACCACTAAAATTTCAAGTGATCACTAATCAAAACCTAGGGAAATGGGGACAAGCATGGATGCAAAACCCCCTTAAAATCATGTTTTTCTTCTTAAGAAAGTTGCTGTCCAGTAGCAATTTTCTAAGACCCCAATCCATGGTCTAATTTTTTGGACACAGATAAACTTAGAATTTGGTGTTGACTACAAAACACTTTTTGTAGCCAACATCCAGAGTTTTCCAGACATGTTTTTACTTTATTTTTTGCGTGAGTAAAACTCCCTTTTTCAAATTTTCCTTTAAAGGTCAGTTCATCAGTCTCTGGAAGTCCAGATTTCACATCTGAGATTTCCAGAAGGTTTTGGGTCCTCAAATCATCTCCAAAATGAAAAGTTCTTTTACAGAAACCTTATTTAAGGTGTTTTGAACATTTTTCATTCTCGGACTTTTCCCAGATTTTGGATTTTTCAAGCCCTAAAGTCCATTTCAAAATTAAGTGTCCACTGCCTTTTTCCTTCTGGCAGAAATGGTTTTCAACTTCCAAAAATCTTTTGAGTGTCAAATATCAACCCAAAAATCACACCAAAAATCATGGGATCTGTCCAAAGTCTAATAAAGAATTCCCAATTTTTACTTTCCTCAGTTTCAACTTATTTTGGCCAAAGTAACACACACACACACACACACACTCACAAACAAATGATTTTGAATGTTTGGAAGACTCGTTTTACGAGGCATTTCGGGTGCACACTAACGTCCTTCCCGGCGTGTAACGTGACCTCCAAACCCAAATCTCTTACTTCGGGCATTTTTCAAAGTTTTGGCCCTTAAAACAAAAATGGCGTGGCGACTCCGTTTGATTTCAAAAAAAAATCGGGTACATCACAGTGGCGACTCCGCTGGGGACTTAAAATAAGCTTTTTCTAAAAAAAAATTGATATTTGGTATATTGGTGGAAACCATTAAACTTCCCGTTATCGCCTCCTAACACGAGTCGGGGATAAATTGTGGTTTAACAATCCCACGTACCGGTATCATTGTTTTTTTCAAAAAAAAAAAGCTTTTGAGGGTCAAGCTTCCGTCCCGGCATTTAAAAAATCATTTGTTGTGTGTGTTGATTTTTGCACATTTTCGTGTTGTTTTGGCCGCCTCGGAAAAAGTCAAAATTTTGACTGTCGGAATCATGTCCCTAACTGTCGGAATTTTTGTGCTTATGTGCTTATGTGTTCATTAAATTTCAAAAAAAAAAAATTCAAAAAAAAAATTTCAAAAAAAAAGATTTTTCAAAAAGAAAATTTTCAAAATAAAATAAAATCATGCATCATTTTTTTTAAGACACATGAAAAATTTCTATTTTAATCAGAAAAAGAAGATAGACTGCTTGCACACTACGCGCACGTGACCTTACACTGCACACTACGTCCCTAACCCGGGGAAATCCTTGTCGCGGCCCGTTTGGTCTTATTACGCCTCTCGGTGCAAGCACAGGACTACACAAACATCACATGGAGCCTCGTGTCGACCATGCACTTGTCCGTGACACACTTTTGTCCGAGACCCGGTTGGTTTTTAGTTTGGTCTGTGTCATGCCCTGTCTGTGTATAGACCTTTCCTTTCAAAGCCTTTGTCGGCATACCGACTCAATATCTTTCGGGGACCCTAATCAGTTGAAGTCATGCCGATTTTTTGCCGCAGACTTTGACCAAGATATTGACCGGCGCCTTGACTTCGGCTCTGACTGGCACAAATTATACACTGACTCCCAGCATGACACTGAGTCATCACGGATTAATGATTATTCCATGCCTAATTACGGCCTAATTGACGACAAGTCAAGATCAATTGTGGACATTTATCGGTCAAATCATGCCGACTTTTTGTCGAGCCCTCGGACATGATCTTGACTTTGACGTCAGCTTTGTCCGTAATTTACATCGAATGCTCGTTAAGACTCGATTACCCGCCAGAATTTTAGGATCGTTTTTCTTTCGGTCGGTGGGACCCGCTTGCCCTATAGGACCTCGCCGGGGCATCCACCTGGGAGGTCGAAATACGGGTGGAATACGAGGGGCTTATAGACGTAGTGACGGGGCCCACTGATCCGGGATCCGAGTAGTTTGTGAAAAAGAAGAGCAATCTTTTCCAACCGATTAGGTTTAATAAAACATGTTTTAAGTAAATTTAAACAAATAATCGCATGTTGCATGAGCCCTAAGCCCAAACACCAACCTATTCCGCTTTCCCGAGTCCGAACCACACCCTTTCGTGCCTTCCACGGTAAGCAAAGTTTGGATCAAGCCCCGGGTCATCGTTTGTTCGGCTCGGTCATTCCGGAGTCGAGATACTTCATCGGTTTCCTCCTCGCTTCAGCTCAAAGTTTGAGAATGGCCAACTCGAGAGGAGAACAGTGGGGACGTACGAATCGGCACCCAGAAAATTCGCAAAATGCCGAGCGGTGGAATCGGATGTTGGAACAGATAAGACAACATCAAGAGGCTCGAGATCGATCGGTTATGGGAAGGTATCGAAACCGGGGGCTAGCAATTGTTCACAACCCTAATGGAACCTTTACGGTTGATGCGAAGATTGGAACTAATTACCCTCCCGGGTATGCCAACTACCGTCAAATGCCCTGTTCCCTTTCGTGTGGAACTACTAATGGGCCAAGCATCCCCCAGCCTATCACTCAGCCTGCCTCTCGGCCTCATCGTATCGATACTCCTCAACAGTCCGATCTTGGTCAACTTCCCCCTGGCACCTCTCAGTTTTCACCTTTGGGTTTCAATCAGTCTGTTTACGCCCCACGGCTTGGAATGGGTCAGATTCGCTACTCGAAAACCTCGGTCTGGCTGGGCCATCGATGCAGGTGGTCGATTCGGTACATCTCGGCCCCTACGGCTCGATACTCCTCAACAGTCCGATCTAGGTCAACTTTGCCCCGGTGCCTCTCGGGTCTCACCACCGGGATTGAATCGGTTGCCTTTCGCCCACACGGCTTGGAAGGGGTCAGTTTACTACTTCACAACATCAGTCTGATTTGGGTCATCATCTCGGAAGGGGTCAGTTCGCGACTTCTCAAGCCCAGCAGTGTGACATGGCTCCGCAAGCCATTTCGGGTCGGTTGCTTCTCGGGCTCCATGGTTCGAGAGGGGGCCGGCTTGCTTCCTCCAATTCTCAAAGCACACTTGCCCCTATGATCTTTGCAAGATCACATGGGCCACCAGGCTCTTATCACCACTTCATCAGGTTTACCGTATTCACAACATCCTCCAAGCTCTACCTCGTCCCTCCGGTTGGGAAGTCCGACAATGTCAAATGCTCCTCATCAAATTCTCCACCCGGTACATTACGCATAGCTGCTCCACCTTTCATCAAGTACAGTATGCACATTACCCTTGTAGTCACGTTCCTCGGTGTGGTCAAGACACGTTCGGTCCTCTTTTACAATGCCTCAAATCTCATATCTTCAACGGCCTTTTGGATCCACACTCACTTTGCTCCACAGTATCCAACCATTACGAGCCATATATCCTCATCTTCGGCAAGCTGCCGGGCCTTATGAGGAGGGTTACGGTCACGATTTTAATGCTCGGATTGTCATCCCTCCCACCAAAGTACTTCCTCTTTGTGGTTTCATTTGCGATGCCGATCTTGTGGCGGTGTCGTGCGATCTAGTGTTCCTATTGACCCGTCCAATGGATTATTGAAAGAACCAATTGAGAAGGTACAAGAAAAGCCTAGCAACGAGAGTATCGACGATCGCTCGACTCGGGCCATCTCACCATACCAATCTTGTGTATCTGACACGAATGAGGTTTAATAAAGGTCAAATCTCGACGATTACATCGATGATTACATCAAAAGGGTTCGTGCACGGGGAAGCACTACGGGTCGGAACATGTCTCATCGCTATAAACCTTACCCTTCCAACACGGCTGCAACATCCATCAAAGGAAAGAAGGCATTGCATACAAATGACGGCATCCAAAAGCAACCAAGAAATGGTGGTCCTCTAAGGCAACGAGAACATTTTGATGATTTTGGGATGCCCATGGGCTTAATTTTCAAGGGTTTAGTAAAAGAAGGCCTTTTGGAGCCTCTCAAGGACTACCATCCGAGGAGCTCAAATGCACCCCTCGACATGAGTAAGCACTGCGCTTTCCATGATCATTATGGCCACACGACCGACAACTGCACGATCTTGAAGAGAGCGGTTCAAAGGTTAATCGAAGCGGGCAAGCTTGAGTGCCCCAATGGACCAAAACCGGCGAACCCCGTTCAGAATGGTGACCAAGTCAATGACCAAATCTCGAATCAAAGAGCGTTAAGAGTTTATTCTCCCCCAAAGGAAAAATCACATCCCAAGGATTTGGGTGTTCCCTTAAGCAAAGTTTTCAATAGCTTGCTAAAGCAGGGTCTCCTCGAACCCATGAGAAACTATCAGCCCAGAAACCCCAATGCTCCTTTGGATACCTCCAAGCATTGTGCCTTTCATCAGTACCATGGGCACTTGACAGACGATTGCGCCCCCTGAAAAAGGCAATCCAAGGTTTGATTGAGCAAGGGAAGTTAGAGGTGCACAGAAGGGCCCAATCTTTGTCGATAACCCGTTCCTAGAAATAACAACATGAGCGTCAACATGGTCGAGTTTGGTGATTCAAGACTCGTGGGCATAATGGAATTTGACTCGCCCTTTTGTGATCGATGAACCAGTCATCGCAGGCAATGAAAATGGCTGGATTGGGCAAGGGATTGCCAAAGAAATCCTGGTGGAAAGATCTGCGATAGTTCCCATCTCCAGCGTCGAAGAGTAAATGCATGGTCCAACAGCAAAGAGCGGCTAGACTAGGGGCTACCTATCTCTAAAATAGTCTTTTAGTCAACCTTCGTAGGTTCTAGTACCTCTCTTTCACCTAAGTCCTTCCTGGACATTTGTCGTTGTAGTCCATTTTGGACATAATAGTTAAATGTCTAACTTTTATATATAAGTCTTTCTTCTTTTCTTGCTAGACTCGAGACATCACTTGCACACCCACATTACGCTTAATTGAAATGGTTTTATCCTAGATGATCACTTGTGCTGCTCAACCACTAATTCTTTGAAATGATTAATATTTAAATTAATTGGAGTGAGAAAATCAATTGATATCCCTCTCAAATTGGGGCTTACCAACTCCCCATCTTGCATCTCATATGCTCACATCCCTTTCATCAGTCTCATCATCTCGTTGTTCGATGAATTTGCATGGATCTTTTCTCATTTAAAGCTTAAGCAAGCAATGAAGACTTAATCTCAGGTCATCCGGTAGGGATTGCGGTTGAAGCCTTTCACCTATAGGAAAGCCATTACCTCACCCTCACTAAACACTACCCTTTCATTTCAAGATCGGCATGTTTTGAAACCCCATTCAGCCATCACCTTTGCTCCTTGCCAAGAGAAGTCCAAGCAACGCCAAAGAAGTTAGCTTCGAGAGTCGACGATGCAAGGAAAGATAATTCCCAATTCCTCAAAGAGGCTTCCAAATTATCAAAAGAAGGATTTTAAATCCTCACTATTCAGCAAAAATCCTCAACGTCTCAGGAGGCTCTTCAAAAAAAAAAAGAAGAAAGAAAATAGAAAAGCTCAAGCAAGAACTTCAAAAAAAAAGGGGGACCGTCGATCCTCACAATTCAGCAAAAGTCCCCGACTTCTCAAGAAGCTCTCCAATGATCAAAAAGGAGCCCGAATCCTCGCAAGTTCGCAAAAGTTCTCGACGGCTTGGACTTCCTCTCACCATTACCTTAAATCAACCCTAAGCCATCCTCTCGCTTTTAGAGGATATTCCCATTGCCATTACCCTCGCCTTTGGCCAAAGTCAAAATCTGACCTCTCATTCTTAGAGGCAATCAATCTTCCCCGCCATAGATTTCCCAAACACATCCCTAAAAGCCAACCTCTTATCTTTAGAGGTTCAGTCAGCAAAAGGCCCAGCCGACCTCTCATCTTAAGAGGTCACAACTTTCCAAATCACCCGATGGCCGATCGAAGCCCGAAAACCCAGCTACAGTCCTTACCGGATAGTAATTTCATTCCAGTATCTTCAGGAGCTAAATCAAATTAATGCTTCATTGCTTGCTTAAATTGGAGCCAAATCCATCTCGGCTCAAATGATCAAAGATTGTGCAAATTCAAGTCTGATTCATTCGACATTTCATGTGAGCATATTTCATTTCTCCTCCACAAACACTTGCCGTGGATGTCCCACTGGGGCTTCGCATCCGTGTCTTTCATGGACACTCTAAGGGGATATGTTATTCCAATCTCCAATCCTCAAATTCCCAAAAGAACCTCAAAGTCTTGAATTTTCATACTCATTCTCTCTTCATTCGGGATAAGCCCGAACTACGGCGACCTGAGCTCTTCATAATGAAGGGAACGTAGGCAACCAGAAATGGTCCGGTCGAAATCACAAACAAATTCCAAAAAAAAATCCGTTCTCATCAAGGATTGTCCCTATACACTTTCCGCCCTTCCGAGCTTGATTCTCGATATCAGTTGATTTTCTCCTTGTGATTAATCAAAATATTTGTTCATATCAGATTTAGGGGTTGAATAACCCGAACATTAACAAAGGGTTTTAAGTAGCCTTGTGATCATCACGAATAAAACAAGTTTTCAAGTGTCTCGACAAGTCTTCTCTCTCTCCATCATAGGGAAATAGAGCCAAACACTGTCTTTCTGTCAGCAGGGGCTTCCATACACTTTTCCACACCTTGTGATGCTTATACTCTCTCAAAAGAGTCAAACCAAAAGCGAAAGTGTCATACACAAATTCGGGAGAAATTCCCACCTTTCAAAAGATATGCCTGCACGTAAACATTTCGAGTCTTGTCCGATGGCTTGGTTGACTAAGGTCTGAAAAGATGGGTGCCTCCTCTGTTAGACTACTCTGAATTTCTTCACACTGGGGCTTGCTAAGCGGTTCTCCCAGGTTCTCCTGTATCAGCTCTTCAAGCTGGGGCTTCTAAGTCATCTTTGGGTCCACAATGGGTTTTTCACTACGAGATAGATTCGATCTTTGTCAGATTATTTTCAGGATTGCTTTGCATTACCAATCAGATTGGGACTCTGCTAATGACAACGAGATTATAAGATTGGGGCTTCGCCAAGTCGCTTCTTCAAAATCTGGACTTTGCCTACTCAGTTCTTCAGACCGAGGCTTTGCCAAAGAAGGGATCTTTCCTCGCTTTAATAGGATCCGGGGGCTTTGTCAAGTTGGTCCTTTGGATCTGAATTTTATCAAGTCACAAGAAAGGTCTAGTCACACCAACAACTAGATTTTTCAGCTTCAGAACTTGGTACATAGCAGCTTCCCATAGCATCAAAATTTAAGATCTGGGTTTTCTCCCTGCATTAGCAATTTCATCAAATCATTCTCCGAACAAGGTTTCGGTCGAGGTCACAGCTCACCCAAATGAAAGAAGCTTCACTCATATCAACGTGCCCTAGAGCCTGTCAGCATCAGCTTCAAATGACCAAGATTGAGAGAGAAAATTCCAATCAAGACCCGGGATCCGAATCCAATCTCATCAAGATGGAGGTCCATCAACAACCGCTGTTTAAATCGCGATCGAGGGCTCTCACCCCCCACTTGCTCAAAATCTGTCTCCAGACACATACATCCCAATACATCCCTTCTCATCACCATGCATCCCCACAAAAATCTCCCAAGGGCTCATGTAGCATGCACGAAACTTGAATCAATAGGAAAAATCCTAAGTGATTGAAGATCATAAATCATAATTTCCCTGCCAGAAGCTTAGGCTAAGTGCATCTTCGAAAGCAAGTAAATGCATCATCTCGCGAACATATGCAGTGATACTATCATAATCATTCTGATTCTATGCATGCATCTGTCATCATGAATGTCATATATGCATCTTCCTCTCTACTAACCAATGCAGGAATTCGAACGTGAAAGACCATTTTCCTTCGCTGTTGAGACTTGCCCTTTACAAGGAAGATATTTACCAAAGTCCAAAATCAATGGTTTCAACAAAATTGCGAGAAATCAAATTCCCCTTCTCGGCAAGAGATGATTCCGGGCAAAACATGTGCAGATCACCTCCAGTGTATACAAATCGGTCAGAGACGACAAGTTCTCAAATACAATTCGGTCAGGGACGCCAAGTTCTCGAACACAAATCGGTCAGGGACGCCAAGTTCTCGAATACAAATTGGTCAGGGGCACCAAGTTCTCAAATACAAATCAGTCAGGGACGCCAAGTTCTCAAATACAATTCGATCAGGGACGCCAAGTTCTCAAATACAAATCGGTCAGAGACGCCAAGCTCTCAAATGCAAATCGGTCAGGGACGCCAAGTTCTCAAAATACAAATCAGTCAGGGATGCCAAGTTCTCAAATACAATTCGGTCAGAAACGTCAAATTCTCAAAATGCAAATCGGTCAGGGGCGCCAAGTTCTCAGATACAATTTGGTTAGAGACGCCAAGTTCTCAAATGCAAATCGGTCAGAGACACCAAGTTCTCAAAAGCAAGAAGTCCCAATGTAAAGACAAGCTCAACAACTTCTACAAGGTTGACGATCACCAGCAAGATGCAGACTCAACCAAACTCCTCCTTCAGGTCAAAATGTCTCCAAAGACAGCAAATCGTCAGCAGAAACCGTCCCACGAACGGCGACCCAACAACTCTTCATCAACATCAGCCGTAGCCTCAGTCCTTCCGGCAGCTACAGGTAAGCACAGCACAGGTATGAAAGCATATCTTAGTCAACTAATTTTCTAAAAGAACATTATCATCAAACCTCGGGTGACTCCCGAATACCGTCAAACCATCAAAGACCATCCCCAGCAGTTGTCGAACTACGTCCAGGTTTGATTCCCACTCGGGATACGTAGGCAGCCTACCATAGGTCCAGCCGCTTGACCAACACGGTCACCCTTTTCCCCGGTAATCCTCGTAAGCTCGAATCTTCCCCAACGAGAACGCCCTCGAACAGTCTCCCTCAGGTATAAAACCTTGACTTAGGTTCATACTCCTGAACTAGGTCCCCATTTAGGTTCATACTCCTGAACTAGGTCCCCACTTAGGTTTATACTCCTGAACTAGGTCCCCATTTAGGTTCATACTCCTGAACTGAATTCTCATTTAGGTTCATACTTCTAAACCTCAGCTTAGGTTCATCCCCAACGAAAGTTAACGGAATTTCGGTCCCTTCAAATGAAGTCCACCAAAAGGTTGTCTATCCCATCGGAGTCTGTCCCCAACGAAAGGATACAAACATCGAAGGAAATCATTTCAAAACAAATTGATACCTCCAGATCACTCTTCATCAAGGTTCGAGGCACCTAAGACGCCATCATCAAGGTTCGAGGCACCTAAGACGCCATCACCAAGGTTTGAGGCACCTAAGACGCCATCCCCAAGGTTTGAGGCACCTAAGATGCCATCACCAAGGTTTGAGGCACCTAAGACGCCATCATCAAGGTTCGAGGCACCTAAGATGCCATCATCAAGGTTTGAGACACCTAAGACCCCATCATTAAGGTTTGAGGCACCTAAAACGCTATCACACACAACACGAGTAAAGCGATAAATCGCAATCATCCCCTAATTCGACAAACCGAAACCATTACCAGGGCGACTTCCCAAAAATAGTCAAATCATAGGGAGACTTCCCAAAAATAGTCAAATCTTAGGGCGACTTCTCAAAAATAGTCAAATCATAGGGCGACTTCCCAAAAATAGTCAAACCTTAGGGCGACTTCCCAAAAATAGTCAAACCATAGGGCGACTTCCAAAAAATAGTCAAACCATAGGGTGACTTCCCAAAAATAGTCAGATCATAGGGTGACTTCCCAAAAATAGTCAAATCATAGGGTGACTTCCCAAAAATAGTCAAACCTTAGGGCGACTTCCCAAAATAGTCAAAACCCTAGGGCGACTTCCCCAAAATAGTCAAGTCTTAGGGCGACTTCCCCAAAATAGTCAAGTCATAGGGCGACTTCCCCAAAATAGTCAAAACCCTAGGGCGACTTCCCAAAAATAGTCAAATCTTAGGGCGACTTCCCAAAAATAGTCAAACCTTAGGGTGACTTCCCAAAAATAGTCAAATCTTAGGGCGACTTCCCAAAAATAGTCAAATCTTAGGTTGACACCCTAAAACAGTCACTCTAGGGTCAAAGACCCGAACTACGACTGGCTTGATTCCTCTTAAGGATACGTAGGTAGCCTATCACTAGGTTCAGCCACCAGACCGAAAATGGTCATTCCTATCCCCAGCAGAGCGGACACACAATTTTAGCCATCAGACCGAAAATGGTCATCTCTTATCCCCAGCAGAGTTTCTCTCCAGCAACCGACTGCAGAACTCGCTCATCAGGTTCGAGGCACCTAAAACGCCATCATCTCCAAGGTCAAAGACCCGAACTACGGCCGGCTTGACTCCCACTTGGGATACGTAGGTAGCCTATTAAATAGGTTCAGCCACTCGATCACTTGATCATCCTGTCAAATATGGAGCCTTACTCTTATCGACGACCCCGCTTCCTTCGAAAGCATCGTCGCCGAGGGGCTACTGTAAGTGCTCCAATTTGAGTTTGTTAGTATTTTCGTTAGAAAATTAACGAAAGTTTTAACATTCCTAACAATTACTAACATTCCTAACTTTTCTAACAAAGTGAGGGCAAAATGGGCATTGCTATTTAAAGATAAACCTTCAAAGGAATCTCAAAAAGCAAAAGAATTAAGAAAATCCCGAAACAGCAAGTTGAAAAACAGTTTCTGTTTGATTTTTTGAAAAATATTCCTCCTGTCCAAAAGCCAGCACTGTAGCAGATGAACAGTGCACGCTGTCGAGGAGATCCGCGCGGACATGTTTGCTTCTCACAGGGGCCTATAAATTGAACCCTCCTCTCTCAGTTTACACAACACAAATCACTCACAGCAACAGCACCTTGGCGAAAAATAGAGAGAAAACAGTGGGAATTCACTTGAATTGCCACCATTTTCTCTCCAATCTTTCCCAAATCTCACTCACTCACAAACACTTCAAAACACTCTCATACATACTCTCATACATACACCAATCCAAGCTCAAATCACCCCTTAGGAGGAGGATTAGAGAGAAAACATAGAGGACTTCATTGTTATCTACTTGTTTTCTCTTTAACCAACTCAAATCATCAACCCTAAACACTTTCAAGCCCTAAACACATTCAAGCCTTTGAATCCATTCAAACACAAAACACAAGGAAGATAGGTATAACCTCCCTCTCCTTACCCTAAAATTCATCCATGCATGCATTTTCAAACTCCAAAATGTAGTTTGTTCATCTTCTTTTCTTAGATCCAAGAAGATCACCATGGAAGTTCATCTCCATGGATGATCTTCTACAAGGATCAACATTATTTTCAAAGTGTTCTTACTTTCTTGCAAAGAAAACACATTTTCAAAACCCTAAAAATCATTTTCATACATTAAATCTCTTTTTCAAAGGATAAAATTCCCCTTCCCAAGCAAATGAAGTGCTTAGTCCTAATGTACCCCAAGGATGGTTTGATATAGTTGATTCACCACTAAAATTTCAAGTGATCACTAATCAAAACCTAGGGAAATGGGGACAAGCATGGATGCAAAACCCCCTTTAAAATCATGTTTTCCTTCTTGAGAAGTTGCTGTCCAGTAGCAATTTTCTAAGACCCCAGTCCATGGTCTAATTTTTTGGACACAGATAAACTTAGAATTTGGTGTTGACTACAAAACACTTTTTGTAGCCAACATCCAGAGTTTTCCAGACATGTTTTTACTTTATTTTTTGCGTGAGTAAAACTCCCTTTTTCAAATTTTCCTTTAAAGGTCAGTTCATCAGTCTCTGGAAGTCCAGATTTCACATCTGAGATTTCCAGAAGGTTTTGGGTCCTCAAATCATCTCCAAAATGAAAAGTTCTTTTACAGAAACCTTATTTAAGGTGTTTTGAACATTTTTCATTCTCGGACTTTTCCCAGATTTTGGATTTTTCAAGCCCTAAAGTCCATTTCAAAATTAAGTGTCCACTGCCTTTTTCCTTCTGGCAGAAATGGTTTTCAACTTCCAAAAATCTTTTGAGTGTCAAATATCAACCCAAAAATCACACCAAAAATCATGGGATCTGTCCAAAGTCTAATAAAGAATTCCCAATTTTTACTTTCCTCAGTTTCAACTTATTTTGGCCAAAGTAATACACACACACACACACTCACAAACAAATGATTTTGAATGTTTGGAAGACTCGTTTTACGAGGCATTTCGGGTGCACACTAACGTACTTCCCGGCGTGTAACGTGACCTCCGAACCCAAATCTCTTACTTTGGGCATTTTTCAAAGTTTTGGCCCTTAAAACAAAAATGGCGTGGCGACTCCGTTTGATTTCAAAAAAAATCGGGTACATCACAATAGGGTCGGACTAAGTTAGGTCGGGACCTGGTTGGTCGGACAATGAACTTAAGTCGACTGATCAATAAGAGAGGTCTTGGGCCATGTGATAGTTGGGCCTAGCCCACTGAGAATGAGGTGGCAATAATTGCTTGTGGACTGGACTTTACTCGCTTGGCCCAATTCGATAATTTTGGTATGTTCAGTGGCCCCCAACTTTCGAGTTGACTTTGTCGACTAGGAAGTTAAGAAAATTTTGATGAAGGTTGCTGCTACTCACAAGTCGCTGCTTGCTTTGATGCTTAGTCGACTAGAGTGACGTGGCTCAATCCTAAACGTTGAATGTCGAACGGCTGGATCTGGAAGAGCGCCGTTTTCTGCAATGATTACTGTTTTTGACGTTTGAGAGTCTGTCTTGGAAACTATTTCCGCATTCAATTGGGAAAACAAAACCTTTAAATTTTCCTTTTCCTCTTCAACCTTGGAACATATAAATACCAGATTCCTTCCTCATTTAGAACTTTTGCTCTCTTGGACTCTTGAGTAATCCCGGTGAAGGCAGCAGAAAAAAGGCAACTGATTAAATCCAAGCTTTCGTCTCCGTCTGTAACTCTTCTTCACTCGAGCTAACTAAGGTATTCCTCTTTTCCTTCAGTATTAGGGTTTTAATTCCTGCAATTTCCCCAACTTCCGCCATGGCTAGGACCTTTAGTTGTGAGCGTGGAGCTTGGTATAGTTACTGTAGGGTAAATAGAAGAGTTTACAAGCACTTGAACGGAGAGTGGAGTGAGATAACAATGGAGGAATGCACCTCGATTTTGACCCGTTGGGGCTTGCGTTTCACCGAGCTGACTTTGCCTGTAGGAGAGGGTCTAGGCGTTTTAGAGTCGAATGATCCCAGAATGGTGACTTTCAATCTTTTCCATGAACTTCTCGATCACCTTGCATTGTTCTACATCCAGGGCCCTAATAAACCCTCTTTTATTAGGAAAGGTTGGGATTTCCGGGGGAATCTAGGTCGCCTCTTAGTGTGTCCACTAGGTCGCTTGAGACTGTGTACAGAACTGATTCCCCTGTTTCCCCTTCTTCTTGTACAGATATGGCGACTCAAGGAGAAGCTAATGCCTCAACCTCGTCAAGCCCTCGTATAGTCGATGCTTTTGAGGCTTCTGTGGTGCCGGGCAGGAATGAAAGGGGATATGTGCCTCCAAGGCCATTCAGGGGAAAGCAAAATCTTCCATCTCGTTTGAACATGGTGTATGACTTTTGTGAAGTTGATAGGAAGGAGTTTGATGTTACTTTGTACAGCAGGAAGGATTTCTTTGACCAATTTGGTGACACTTATGAGGAAGATCCTACTAGGGTGGCCTTCTACTTCGGCCAATTTGAAGCTGGTTTGAGGCTACCCTTAGATCCATTTATAAACGAGTTTCTAGAGTGTTGCAGATGCATTGCCACTTCAACTAGGAGCCAACACCTGCAGGGTACTGGTTTGCTTCGCCATGGTATGTAGGTTCTTAGGGTATGAACCTTGCATGAGAGTGTTTAAGGAGTTCTTCACTGTCAAGTTTGATAAGGACAATGGGATAAGCACCCCCTCCAAGTCAAAGTCCCCTAAGTTGTTTACCCAGCAAGGCCAGTGGCTGGAATTCTTACGTATTTGTTGTAGAGAGTAGGAGAGGATGGGAGTTTCCCCTTCCCAGTGCTAATACTGCAGCTGTGAGGGAGCAGGATTACTGGGAGCCATATTGGCATGATGATTTGCGTAAGAAGTTGGTGGAGCTCGCCAATAGGGGAGCCATAAGTTGGGATGCCTTGGGGACCAATAAGAACAACTTCATTCGAGCTGGAATGATGGTCAGCGAGGGAGATGTCGTGCCCATGGTCCCAGTAGTTAGATGTCAGAGGTATCCAGATTGGGTTACCCATGAGGGAGCTCGATTCAGGTTTGAGAGGGAGTGCCATTTTTGTAAGAAGACTGCCAATCATTGTAAGGATCAGGGAGAACACTTTGGGGGTAAGAACTCAACCCTTCACTGTCCCTTGACCCCTCCAATATTTGCTGATATGCACCTGTTTTGCTCATACACAGAACTAACTGCTCGTATGTAGAACTCATTAACTAGCATACGTTTTAACTCGTAGATTATTTATTCACAAGTTTATTTCTTAGCTCGTATGCATCTTGCTTGTTTGTTGAATTGGTTGCTCGTGCATGCTTAGTTCGTACATAGAACATTTTGCTCGTATGTAGAATAATTAGCTCGCACATGTTTAATTCGTACATAGAACTAGTTGCTCGTATGTAGAAATCTCATATGTCGATCTAACCCTTTGTCATTTCAATTTTGGTGCAGTTTTAACTCCTGAGCAAGAAGCGAATATGGGCCGAGCCATTAACGTCTGGAAGAGCAAGAGAAGCTGTGGGGCAGCTAATGCTAGGGAGCATCGAGAGAGAGAGGGCGTTCAACGCCAAGAGATCTTGAAGTTGGTGGACGTGGATACCAACTCTATCCCTGTGGAAGACAATCTTGAAGATTGGATGGAGGGCGAGTTGAAGGTGAAGTTCAAGGTTCTGAAGAAGTTGGCCAGCTTTGGAGTAGATGGGCTGAGCTGAATGTGGAGCCAGTCAAGGAGGTTGTTAGGGCGTGAACTAGAGCCCAGACTAGAACCAAGTCTAAAGCTGCCTCCAAGGCAAAATCCCCTGTCATTGATGTGGATGAAGAGGAGGATGAAGATGATGACGCTCCCTTGAGCAAGAAGATCAAAATAGGGATGTCCAAAACAAGCTCGACGGCCGATCAGGTCGATGCTGGTGAGCCATTAGAAGCTGAAGTCCGGAGCCCCCAGGCCTCTCCCGTCCAGGTTTCATACGCCGAGCTGATTCAAGCTCGAGTTGTCGAGTTGAGTGAAGTGACTCCTTTGACCAGGATCAACTGTTTAGCGAGGAGTACCTCGAGTTAGAGTACGGTCGGGTGATCGTTAGGAGGAGCCGACCCGGGATCGATCGGGAGTTCACCAACAAGCCCTTGACTCCAGAAGCCTGTCGAGCTAGGGTCGGGCTAGCTTCTTCCGAGGTAACCCTTGTAGTTTTCTGCATTGTCGTATTTATTCTTTTTTCCTGTCTCTCTTCTTTACCTTACTTCTGCTCGATCTAACCTCTTGCCCTTACTAGTCATTTCAGTCTCTTGCCATGATAGACTTGGCCACTACTTACTGGAAAGCTGCTGAGGAGCAGGAGAAGCTGGCTAAGACTATGCTGGCCCACAAAAATGAAGAGTTGACGAAGCTTGATGAAGAGCGAGCCAAACTGAAGGAGGAGCTTGAAAAGTTGAAGGAGGATCACTCTGATCTGGATAGCTCTTATGATGCCCTGAAGCTTGTGAAAGACAATGAAATGAAAGCCAAGGAAGAAGCCTTGGGCAAGCTAGAGGAGGCTAACAAGGAGCTGGGATAGCTCAAGCCTATAAAAGAGAAAGCTGTGAAGGATCTAGAACTGGCGACCCAATTGTTGGAGGAGAGTCATGTCATACTGGCCAAAAAACAGGAGGAACTTGAGGCCGCTCGACTTAAGTGGGAGGGAGAGCTGGCTGACGCTGTGAAGGTTTCCAAAGAGGAGGCTGTGAAGGCCTACAAAGATAGTGATGAGCTCCACAATCATATTACCAAGCAAGCCAGCTCATTCTGGGATGTAGGTCGAAGTCACATGGCTCGACGTATTGTGGTGGATCCTGCCTTCAACATCTCCATTGAGCAACTAGCCAAGTGGGCTTCGGAGGATCCCTACAATACGACAGCTTGCCCAGGCCATAGTTTAGTGCCTTATAATGCCAACGATTTAGAGAATATTGCCAATGACGATGCAGCTGCAGAGGCAGAGATTTGGAACCCTCCTCCCATTAAACCAGTTAACTTTAACACTATTTTGGCTGAGCTCGAGGATTCTGATGAGCCGGCCTTTGAAGGTGAGACTCCCCAATACACCATATCAGATTCAAGGAAGATGGTATACCCAGAACAGCAAGGGAATGTCTTGGGCGAGCCAGTCACTGCAAACGATCATGTTGATGCTGACCCAGCTTCTACCAGTGGTCAAGTAGAAGGCAATCCTCTAGTTTAAACTTTAAACTTATTGCTTTTGTTGATATTGATGCTTTGGCTCAGATTTGGGAAGCATCTCAATCATACAATTTTGTTTACTCGAGTCTTGGCCCGCTTTGGGAGACTCAGTTTTATTTAATCGTAGCTGACTTTCTATCATTGTATGTTGTATGCTTTTGATTTCAGCATGTGTGTGTCGAGCTAGATGAAATAGGATAAATAAGTCACCCTAAGTTTAAGGTCGACCTTGCAAATGAGATTGACTCAGAGTCGAACCTGTTAAGAGATTGAAGCTGACCAAGGGTCGAGCTTATTAGAACGAAGTCAACCTAAGGTCGAACTTGTTAATAGTATACAACTGATTAAGAATCGAGTTTGTTAAAACGGAGCTGACTAAGAGTCGAGCTCGTTGAACGAAGTCGACTAAGAGTCGGACTTGTTAAAGGAACTAAGCTGATTAAGAATCGAGCTTGTTAAAACGGAGCTGACTAAGAGTCGAGCTCGTTGAATGAAGTCGACTAAGAGTCGGACTTGTTAAAGGAACTAAGCTGATTAAGAATCGAGCTTGTTAAAACGAAGATGACTAAGAGTCGAGCTTGTTGAAGTTAGTGTACCATGTTTGGTCGAAGAGAACTGTGATTTTTATTGAAGTAGGAACATGCTTACATCAAATGGAAAGCTAGAACTATGACAAATTGGGAACTGCCTTAACTTCGAACTGAACTAAGGACTTGAACTAGAAGTAGTACTTGATAAGGTGAGTGGCATGCCATGGATGCTTCAACTCTTCACCATCTGGATGAGCTATCATGTAGGTCCCCTCCTTGATGACTCGAGTAACAATATAAGGGCCTTCCCAGTTAGGAGATAGTTTATTCTGTTGGGTTCTCCTTCCTGTTGCTTCAATCTTTCTCAACACATGATCTCCTACTTGGAATGATCTTGTCTTTACCTTCTTGTCGTGGTAACTTTTAGTCCGCTACTTGTAGTTGACCATTCGAAGGTAGGCTGTATCTCGCTTCTCATCGATTAAGTCTAGGTCGATCAGTCTGTTGGTGTCGTTTTGCTCTTGGTTGAAGAAGGTTACTCTAGAAGTGGGAAATCGCAATTCAGCAGGTGCCATGGCCTCTGATCCATATGTTCTTAAATGGGGTTTCCCCAGTAGGCCCCCGAGTGGTTGTGCGAACTGCCCAAAGAGCAAGGGGGAGTTCGTCCAACCAGTTACTACGTCGACCTACCAGACCTGTCTTTAGTGAAGATAGGACTAGCTTATTCGCTGCTTCAGCTTGCCCATTTCCTTGAGGATATACAACAGATGACTGCCAATGCTTGACCCCCCTCTATTCATTTCTTCTTCGAAAGCTCTGGAGAACTGTAACCCATTATCTGAAACTATAGCTCGAGGGATCCCAAATCGACACCAGATGAAGTCGTGTATGAAGTTGATGGCGTTTTCCTCTGTGATGCGAGCTAATAGCTTTGCTTCTACCCACTTGGTGAAATAGTCGATTGCAACGATCACATACTTGCAATTTTCCCGGGCGGGAGGGAAGGGTCCGATCAAGTCGACGCCCCACATATCAAATGGCCAAGCAGCGATCACTGGAGTCTGCTCCGTTGTAGGCATATGAGGTGGGTTGGCAAACCTTTGACATTGGTCACATTACTGGACAAAGTCGTGAGTGTCAGCTCTCATGTGTGGCCAATAATACCCCAAAGTGATCAATTTGTCGGCTAGAGTCCTGGCCCCCAGGTGTCCACCACAAATTCCACTGTGCACTTCGTGCATTAACTGAGTGATCTCTTGAGGGTGAATGCACTTCAAGAGTGGTCTGGTGTATGATCTTCTGAATAGCATGCCTCCTTGGATAACATACCTCGGAGCTTTCTTTTTTATTGCTCGGGCTTTCTTCTCGTCTTCAGGGAGCTCGCCACTTTCCAGGTATACTTTCATTTCCTCGATCCAGCATTTATTGTAAGCCCAATTTCTCAGGGGATCTTCCACACATTGAATTTTGACCCTTTTATAAGCTGGATTCTCGAGGTAGGAGATGGGCTCTTCGTGTGGTTCGTCTGTTGTGGCCAGTTTTGAGAGCAAGTCAGCCAACTCATTGTCTTCTCGACCAATCCTTTGGATTTCCCAAAACTCTAAGTCTTTTGTCAACTCCTTCACTAGGTCGTGGTATTTAACTAAGGTTGAGTTTATCACTTCATACTCGCCTCTAACCTGGTTGACTATTAGTTGGGAATCACAGTATGCCATGATTTTAGTCTCTCCAAAGCACTTGGCATACTCAATGGCTGCTACTAAGGCTTCATACTCCGCCTGGTTGTTGGAGGCATCAAATTTGAACCTTAATGACTCCTCATATACTGTCCCAGACTCTGGCTCGATCAGAACAATCCCAGCTCCACTGACATTCTTTGTAGCTGACCCATCCGAGTAGACCTTCCAGCAATCGTCGGGTAGAGTAATGACGGGCTGGAACTCTTGTTCTTTTCCCTTAGCTTTTTCTTTCTGAACTCGCACCTCGCTATCTTCCTTGGTGAACGTAAGCTCGACCAAGAAGTCTGCCAAGGCTTGAGCCTTCAACGCCTTTCGAGGCCGATACTCGATGTCGAATTCCGTGAGGACAATTGACCAATTGAGTAAGCGACCTGAACTCTCGGGTTTATGCAAATTTTTTCTCAAGGGTGCATTCGTGAGTACCACGATAAGATGAGCCAGGAAGTAAGCTCGCAGCTTCCTTGAAGCTACAACTAGGGCATAGGCTACCTTCTCAGCATTGTAATATCTGCCCTCCACATCTGATAGGGCCTTGCTAACATAGTACACGGGCTTTTGAAGCCCTTCCTCTTCTCAAACCAAAACTGCAGCAACTGCCTTGTCCCCCACAGATAGATACACGAACAAAGTTTCTCCAGTGGTCGGGCTACTCAATAGTGGTAGAGTAGCGAGGTAATCCTTAAGCTGTTGGAACGACGAATGACATTCGGTCGTCCATTCAAAATTTTTCGTCCCCCTCAAAGCTTTGAAGAAGGGGAGAGACCTTTCTGCCGACTTGGATATGAAGCGACCCAGAGCTGCTACTCTTCCATTAAGTCGCTGCATCTCTTTGACACTGGTGGGCTCCTGCATGTCGACTAGAGCTTTGATCTTCTCCGGGTTTGCCTCTATTCCTCGCTGTGACACCATAAATCCAAGGAATTTACCCGCTGCTACACCAAAAACACATTTGCTGGGATTAAGCTTCATGTCGCTGCCCTCAAGTTGGCGAATGTTTCCTTTAGGTCGACCACGTGACGCCCGGTCTTTGTTTTAATGACCATATCGTCGACGTAGGCCTCCATGTTTCGGCCAATCTGTGAAGCAAAGACCTTGTTGACCATACGTTGATAGGTCGCCCCTGCATTCTTCAGTCCAAATGGCATCATAGTGTAGCAATAGATGCCTCCAGCTGCTTGGAAAGCTGTCTTCACTATGTCATCCTCATGCATCTTGATCTGATGATAACCTGAATAGGCATCTAGAAAGCTGAGGGTGGAGTGGCCAGCAATGGAATCAACAAGTTTGTCAATTCTAGGGAGAGGATAGCTGTCCTTTGGGCAGGCAAGGTTAAGGTTGGTGAAGTCGATGCACATTCTTCATTTGCCATTTGACTTCTTCACCATGACCACATTAGCTAGCCAGGTTGTGTGTGTGGCCTCCTTGATTATTCCTGCACTTAAAATTTTTTGTACCTCGAGCTTAATGATCTCTTCCTTGTCGCGAGCAAAGCTTCTCAGTCTCTGAGGCTTGGGCTTTATGGTCGGATTGACCTCCAACCTATGAACAGCGACTTCCTCCTTTATTTTCCTCATATCTTCTACTCGCCATGCAAAGACGTTGTTGCTTTCTTTGAGCAGCTCGACGATTTCCGACCTTTCTTCAGTAAACAATTACTTTCCAATTTGAATTTTCTGTTCAGGATAGGAGGGGTTTGTAATCACTGATTCCAGCTCGTCTACAGCCTCCAACTCTGGACCATCCCTGAACTGTAGAGTTTCAATAATGATTTCTCTAACCCTCTGTCTTTCTTCGGCCCCCAGGTGTGGAGCTTCCTCAGCTATCATCTCATCCAGCTTATCTGCAGTCTCACTGGTGGTGGTCCCCGAGTTATTGTCGATCTGGAGGCATAGCTTGCCTATGGAGACTTGGTCGACCATAACTGTATCCGGATCGACCAATGTGGTTTCAGAGTGACGTGTCAACTCAGTCATGACCTCGTCATGTGAGCGATAGGTCGACTCTTCCACAATGGTGATTGTAGATAGTCGAGTAGTTTTTGTGACTGACTGAGACAACTTTAAGTATCCTTCTGCAGTCTCAATCTCTAGCTCCCTCTTCTTCCTTTCTCGAAGAACATGATCAAGGTATGCTCGAGTTGTGCCTTGCACGCAACCGACTCCAGCTGGTGTGGGGAACTTAACTCGTTGATGGGGGATTGAGGCCACCATTCCAAGTGCGACCTGGCCAGGAATACCAAGAATAGCAGCATAATCACTATTCACATCTATGACAATAAATTTTACCTTAGATACGATCCTGTAGGGGTGCTGGCCTAGGTCGACATCCAGCTCAATCTGTCGTTTGGCATCGACCCTGTGGTTGGTGAAGCCCTCTAACCTGCCATCATACCTTTCAAGCTGCTCATTCGAGAGACCCATCTCTTGGAATGTCTTGTAAAACATAATATCCTTGCAGGCCCCCGTGTCGACTAAGAGTCTGCTCGTCGTACATCCGTCAATGAGTCCTGGGATGACGAGAACTTGCTCTCTAGCCGCCATATTAGTTGCTAGCTCGTGAGGATAAAAGCTGATCACCTCATCCCTAACGTGGCTCCTTGGTGCCATATGTGGGGCTTTATTGAGCTGGAAGATCTTATGCTTGATGGCTGTGTTGCTGGTTTGTTCAGTAATAACACCCAGATTCAGTCTAGGCTGCCTTGGTTCCTGATGTCCGCCTGCAGGTCGCTCACCTCCACCGCCTTGAGGCCTTTTAACATATGCGTCGAGCCTTCCCTGGTCGACCATCCTCTGAATGATATGCTTTAAACTCATACAATCCTCAGTAGTATGGCCTGTATCCTTATGGTAATCACAGTATTTGCTATTGTCCCTCCTGAACTTGTTGCCTGGGTTCATTGGGGCAGGTGGGGCCAGCTCGACCGCATTCATTATTTCTGTTCGACTCACCGTTAGGGGAGTGAAAGCTTCGGGCACTTTCTCTGTCGCCCTGGTCCTGTTCTTACCATTCTTGTTGTTTCCCCCATTTTTGGCTGAGTCTTTCTTATCATCAGCGACCTCAACTTTGGGGCCTTTCCCATTCTTCTTTTCTTTTCTCTCCTCGGCTAGTGCCACATTGTAAACCTTCTCGAACGACTCCTATCGAGTAGTGACTGTACGAACTGTCAGCTCATAATCCATGTCTGCCGAGGAAATTCCATTTCTGAAGCAATTGATCACCTCCCTGTCCGTGAGATCCTCCTCGATCTTGTCGACCATCTCTTTAAACTTGGTGTAGTAGCTCATTGAGCTTTCATTTTTCCCTTGCACCAAGTTGTTTAGATCGGTGACAGTCATTTTCCGAGCTCCAGCAGTTGAGAAGCGATCTAGGAATTTTGTTCTCATACTCATCCAGGTCGAGATGCTACCGGCTGCCAAGCCATTGAACCATGTCAGAGCTGCCCCTGTGTGTGTGCTTATGAGGGCTTTGCACATAGTGTCGTCCTCGTTGGAGACAAAGCACATTGTGGCTTCCAGGTGTTGCACATGGCTTTTTGCATTGGTTGCCCCTGAGTACTTCTCTAGGAGGGGCAATCTGAAGCCAGGGGGAGGTCGGCTGTCAATCAACTCCTTGGATAGAGGTCGAAGAGCAAAGTCAACTCGTTCGATCTTTCCAGTATCATTTTTCTTTTCAGTCTCCCATTGCTCAATTTTTCTCTTCCACAGCAGCCACTCCCTAGCATCAGGCCTGTCTTCTCCAGCAGGAGGGACATCATTCGATCTTTGACCCTCACTTCTAGGGGGAGTTACTTGCTTGCTTCTCCTATCTCTGTGAGAATGTGACCTTACTGAGCGAATTGGTGACCTGTGCCTGTCATTTCTTGGTGGCGACCTGCGCCTTTCATCTCTGGGTGGCGACATGCGCCTATCATCTCTTATAGGCGACCTGCGCCCATTCCTTTCCCTATGTGACTGCGACCTCTGCGTCCGGGCAGGGGAACCACGTCGGCTTCGGTTGGCCTCTAACTGCGTTCTCAAATCCGACTGGGCCTCCTGCTCCCTAATCCTGGTGAGGCTGGCTCTTAATTAAGTCGTTACTTGGCACATGAATAAGGGATGGAACCCGCTGCACTATCCTGTTCTCGCCGTTCTGTCCCACGGTTTCATTCGGCCTAGCACTCCTGGCCTGTTGCCTGTTAGAGACTTGAGAGGGAGCCACCCTCTCTGACCTTCTATACGCCTGCTCAGCCTCCTCCATTGCCAATAACTCAGCCAGAATCTGAGCTCGCTCCATCAGCATTTCTTTTCTGCTCAGTGGGTTGGATGAGGGACCTGCCCTGTTCCCGGCATTCATCTGTCCTGTTGGACGCTTAGGAGGGGGGGGGGGCTCCTTGCCCTTCCATAGGTCGCTTATCTCTTCTCCGGTCTGGCAATCCTCGGCCATCTGCTACGCTGTTAGAGCGCGTCGCCCTAGCATGGTGATGAGGTGGAGGAGGAGGAGGCAAATCAGTGTTTGCATTGGTATTAGCGTTGGTGTTGGTGTTAACATTCACTTCATTGAATTCGTCAGAATCGTCTGTAACATGCCCGTCTGGGGTTACCATGGTTGTGGATTGAAGAAAAACTTCGAGGTCAAGCTATGCACGAGTTCCCGGCAATGGAACCAAACTGATGCCGCAGGAAATGTGCTTATCAATCTTCCTCCACGTGGCAGGATTGATCACCTAGCTCCTTGACCTGAAATCAGAACCCACGACTAGCCGGATGTGTCTCCGGCTTAGACCCTCGGGCGTGAGAGTAAGTATTTGAAGATTGGAGAGCAAAAATTGTATTGAACAAGTGATATTCAGATAACAAAATTGCAGTTACCTCATAACCGTTGTAGTGGAAATGTATTTATAGATGGTGAGTGTGATATCTTTGGCAGGGCTGCATGAGCTTCGCATTTTTAGGGACAATTATGCGTTATGGGAACGTGTCCTTAAACGGTCCCTGATTTGTAGGGAAGCAGTTATGGAAAGATTAATTGCACGTGCGCCTGTAACCGTTAGGTCGACGCTTGCCTGGCAGGTCGAGGTCGACACTTGTGGTGGGGTCGACCTGACTGTCAAGTAGAGTTGGATCGTACCCGAAATCTCTTGGATCATAGGGTCGGACTAAGTTAGGTCGGGACCTGGTTGGTCGGACAATGAACTTAAGTCGACTGATCAATAAGAGAGGTCTTGGGCCATGTGATAGTTGGGCCTAGCTGTGACGATACGGGAAAAATATTCGGCTTTTGCGTTTCTTTGAAAAACCAAATAAAACCGGAAAAAACGGAGTCGCCACGCCATTTTAATTTTGAAGGGCCAAAACTTTGAAAAAAGCCCAAGATCAGAGATTTAGGTTCGGAGGTCATGTTACGCGTCGGGAAGGACGTTAGTGTGCACCGCGCGCCTCGTAAAACGAGTCTTCCAAGCTGAAAATCATTTGTGTGTGTGTGTGTGTGTGTGTTTTGGCCAAAATAAGTTGAAACTGGAAAAAGTAAAAATTGGGATGTCTTTTTAAGACTTTAAACTGATCCCATGATTTTTTGGAGAATTTTTGGTTTGAGATTTGGTACTCAAAAAACCTTTTGAAGTTGAGAAGTCACTTCTGCTAGAAGAAAATGGCAGCAGACACCTGATTTTGAAATGGATTCAAGGGTCCTAAAACTTCATAATCTGGATGAACTCAGAGAATGAAAGTTTCTCTAGACTCCTTGAATAAACTTTGTGTGAAAGAAATTTCCATTTTGGAGAAGATTTGAGGGGTCAAAACCTTCTGGAAACCTCAGATATGAGATCTGGATTCCCAGAAGCTGATGAACTAGCCTCTGAAAGAAAATTTGAAAAGAGGAGTTTTACTCACCCAAAAAATAAGGTAAAAATATGTCTGGAAAGCTCTGGATGTTGGCTACAAAAAGTGTTTTGTAGTCAACACCAAATTCCAAGTTCATCTGTGTCCAAAAATTAAGACCATGGACTGAGGTCTGAGAAAATTGCTACTGGACAGCAACTTCTTAAGAAAGAAAATATGATTTTAAGGGGGGTTTTGCATCCATGCTTGTCCCCATTTCCCTAGGTTTTGGTTAGTGATCACTAGACATTTTAGTGGTGAATCAACTATACCAAACCATCCTTGGGGTACATTAGGACTAAGCATTTCATTTGCTTGGGGAGGGGGATTTTACCCTTTGAAATCAAGATTTAGTGCTTGAAAATGGTTTTTTAGGGTTTTGAAAGTGCATTTTTGCAAGTAAGAAAGAAAAGCTTTGAAAATAATGTTGATCTTTATAGAAGATCATCCATGGAGATGGTCTTCCATGGTGATCTTCTTAGATCTAGAGAAAAAAGATGAAAGAACTACATTTTGTAGTTTGAAGATGCATGCATGGATGAGATTTAGGGTTAGGAAGAGGAGGGTTTACCAATCTTCCTTGTGTTCTTGAGTGTTTGGCTTGAGTGTATGAGTGTTTAGGGCTTTAATATGAGAGTGAGTGTATGAGTATGAGTTGGGAAAGATTGGAAAGAAAAAGGTGACAATTCTTGAGAATTCTCACTGTTTTCTCTCTATATTTCGCCAGAGGTTCGTTGCATTTTTGTTCTTCCTCTTTATTTTTGTGACTGGAGGGCTCAATTTATAGCCCTCTGAAATTGACAAAGATGTCCGCGCGGATGGGAATGCTTGGCGTGCACTGTTCATTAAATGCAGCTCCAGCTTTGGACAAGGGGAATAATCTTTTTCAAAATTCAAATTAGGCAGCCAGTTTATGTTTCCAGCATTGCTATATTTGGTTTTCTTCTTTTGTTTTTCTTTTTTGAGATTCTTTTTAAGGTTTAACCTTAAATAACAATGCCCATTTTACCCTCACTTTGTTAGAAATGTTAGGATAGTTAGGAATTGTTAGAAATGTTATAACTTTCGTTAATTTTCTAACGAAAATTCTAACAAGCTCAAATTGGAGCACTTACAGTAGCCCCTCGGCGACGGCGCTTTCGAAGGAAGCGGGGTCGTCGATAAGAGTAAGGCTCCATATTTGGCAGGATGATCGAGTGATCGGGTGGCTGAACCTAGCGATAGGCTACCTACGTATCCCGAATGGGAATCAAGCCAGTCGTAGTTCGGGTCTTTGACCCCGGAGATGATGGCGTTTTAGGTGCCTCGAACCTGGTGAGCGAGTTCTACAGTCGTTTGCTGGAAAGAAACTCTGCTGGGGATAAGAGATGACCATTTTTGGTCTGATGGGTATCCGCTCTGCTGGGGATAGGAATGACCATTTTTGGTCTCTGCTGGGGATGATTGCGATTTATCGCTTTCTAGTGATAGCGTCTTAGGTGCCTCAAACCTTGAAGATGGCGTTTTAGGTGCCTCAAACCTTGAAGATGGCGTTTTAGGTGCCTCGAACCTTGATGATGATGGCTTTTTAGGCGCCTCGGACCTTAATGATGATGGCTTTTTAGGCGCCTCGGACCTTTGATGATGGCGTTTTAGGTGCCTCGGACCTTGGAGATGGCTTTTTAGGCGCCTCGGACCTTAATTTGAAATGGCCTTTCGGTGGACTTTGTCTGCTGCCGAAGGAGAGGGTGACCGTTTTGGTCGAGGGGCTGGACCTAATGATAGGCTACCTACGTATCCCTAGTGGGAATCAAGCCCTTTCGTAGTTCGAGTACTACTCGAGATTCCGTTGGCTTTTGGGATTCCGTTAATTTTGCTGGGGATTTCGTTAGCCTTTGCTGGGGAAAATCAGACGTATTTGTCTGGGAAATCGGTCTTACGTTTGACTGCCGTTGGATGATTTTGATGAAAGATACGGGATCTCGTTATCTTTCTCGGGGCACTCGGTCTTACGTTTGACTGCCGGGGGTAATTTTGATGAAAGATACGGGATCTCGTTATCTTTCTCTCACTCGGTCTTACGTTTTTTATCGCCGGGGCAATTTTGATGAAAGATACGGGATCTCGTTATCTTTCTCGGGTCACTCGGTCTTACGTTTTACTGCCGAGGGCAATTTTGATGAAAGATACGGGATCTCGTTATCTTTCTCGGGGCACTCGGTCTTACGTTTGACTGCCGGGGGTAATTTTGATGAAAGATACGGGATCTCGTTATCTTTCTCGGGGCACTCGGTCTTACGTTTGACTGCCGGGGGTAATTTTGATGAAAGATACGGGATCTCGTTATCTTTCTCGGGGCACTCGGTCTTACGTTTGACTGCCGGGGATAATTTTGATGAAAGATACGGGATCTCGTTATCTTTCTCGGGGCACTCGGTCTTACGTTTGACTGCCGGGGGTAATTTTGATGAAAGATACGGGATCTCGTTATCTTTCTCGGGTTACTCGGTCTTACGTCTGACTGCCGGGGGAGATTTTGATGAAAGATACGGGATCTCGTTATCTTTCTCAGGTTACTCGGTCTTACGTTTGACTGCCGGGGATAATTTTGATGAAAGATACGGGATCTCGTTATCTTTCTCAGGTTACTCGGTCTTACGTTTGACTGCCGGGGGTAATTTTGATGAAAGATACGGGATCTCGTTATCTTTCTCGGGGCACTCGGTCTTACGTTTGACTGCCGGGAAGATTTTGATGAAAGATACGGGATCTCGTTATCTTTCTCGGGGCACTCGGTCTTACGTTTGACTGCCGGGGAAGATTTTGATGAAAGATACGGGATCTCGTTATCTTTCTCAGGTTACTCGGTCTTACGTTTGACTGCCGGGGGAGATTTTGATGAAAGATACGGGATCTCGTTATCTTTCTCAGGGCACTCGGTCTTACGTTTGACTGCCGGGGGTAATTTTGATGAAAGATACGGGATCTCGTTATCTTTCTCGGGGCACTCGGTCTTACGTTTGACTGTCGGGAAGATTTTGATGAAAGATACGGGATCTCGTTATCTTTCTCGGGGCACTCGGTCTTACGTTTGACTGCCGGGGGTAATTTTGATGAAAGATACGGGATCTCGTTATCTTTCTCGGGTTACTCGGTCTTACGTTTGACTGCCGGGGATAATTTTGATGAAAGATACGGGATCTCGTTATCTTTCTCGGGGCACTCGGTCTTACGTTTGACTGCCGGGGGTAATTTTGATGAAAGATACGGGATCTCGTTATCTTTCTCAGGGCACTCGGTCTTACGTTTGATAGGGGAGATTTTGATGAAAGATACGGGATCTCGTTATCTTTCTCGGGGCACTCGGTCTTACGTTTGACTGCCGGGAAGGATTTTCTTGACAAGGGGCTGACTTTGGTTAACTTTGGTTAACTTTGTCAAGTTGGGGACTGAATTGCAGAGTCCTGAAATTTTAAAGGGGCAAAAGGGTCATTTTGACCCTGACAAACTTATCCGCGCGGAGGGGCCTGAAAAGTCAGGGGTATTTAATGGGGCCAACGCCCTTCTTCTTCCTCGGTCGATTTTCGAAAATTCCGAGAGCGGGAGAGAGAGACGGCATTCCGCCATTTTTGGCTATTTAAGCTTCAAAATTTGTCCGATTTCTTCGATTTTTTGAGCAATGGAACACGGGGAAGGCGCTTTTCAAGGCCAAGGACGTGGCCCGGTAGCGGAGAGGCGATTGGAGCTCGTCCGGATGAGGAGGCATTACAATCTTTCGCAATCGGTTGAGGAGGAGCATTACCCCGATGCTTGGCAACATTGGGCCTCGGATCCGCATCTCCGAACGGTATATTTCGAATCCTCTTGATCCTCTTGTCGATTTCTTGTTTGAAATTTTTGGGTGATTTTTGGATTTTTTTTTTTGAATATAGAATATTGATATTGATGATATGCAATGTTGCAATGAATTTGTGAGTGTCCCAAAAATGTGCATTTTGCTTGGGAAAAAGAATTGGCATTTTTGCCATTTTTTTTTTGTATCCGAGATTGCATGTGAAAATTCGAAGAATTGTGATTTTTTTTTGATTTTTTTTTTTGAATTGAATATTGCATGTTCTTGATGATGATTTTTTTTTTGAATTTTGAATTTTGATCTTGATGAATGATGATGATTGAATTTTGATATTGATGAATGATGATGCAATGCATGCATTTTGTTTTGAAAGAATGGGCATTTTGCCAATATGAGATGTATGTATGTTTAGGATTTTTTTTTTTGAAAAGTGGGACGGATTTTTCCTCCCGTTGCATGTAAGATGGATGATATGCATGTATGCATTTTTTTTTTGAGATGATGCATGTTATTTTATGAAAATGGGACGGAGTTTTTACTTCCGTAGGAATGCATCCCCCTTTTTTTTTTTTTGATGAATGCATTGGGACTTGCTGAAAATTGTTTTCTTTCATGCGAGAAAAATGGGGCTATGCTCATTGTATCTTTGTTATCTTTGTCGAAATTTTTTTTTTTTTTTAATGCAAATGCAATCTTTTGACATTTTCTCTTCTTTTTTTTTTTTACGGGCGGAAACCGTTTTGTGACGGAGCGGTGAACAAGATGAAGACTCGAGGATCGGTGGAGTACGTGATTGACTTGTGGGATCGGCTTCCGGATGCGGGCCGAGGAGCTTTGTCGAGTCCGAGACAGATTGTTGTCGAGACGGGGCTCTGGGAGTTCGTCGAGTGCTTGAGGGGACTGGTCAAGTTCCCTAAGTGCAAGGGCTTGATGTTTGCTGCGGCGCGGCCTTTGGTGGGACGCGACCCACACCTTCCACTTCTTACGGGGCGAGGCGGCGTTACGCCTTCGACTATGCTTTGCGATCACGGGTCTGTCCTTTAATGGACGCGGCATTGAGTGGAGAGATGGCTACGGCGATGCGATCTGCGAGGCTCTTCTTGGATTTTCCCCTATTCCCAAAAGGGGATGGGGATGGAGTATGCCGTGGTCTACGGCAAGATCGTGGAGACCATCGCGAGTTACGAGGGTTTGGGGAGGATAGGTTTAGCGCCGAGCGGTGCTAGGTCCTTCCTGTGGTTTACTTTCTCGAGCACGCTCTTTGGTCATGCTTTGAGGACGGCGGTCTTTGCCTTCTTTGAGGTCCTTGGAGGACATGGAGACGGTTGGAGATATTTCTGAGGGGAGGCCGGGTGGCAGTGTACTTCGCTCTTGATAGATACGGCCAGGAAGGCTGTGAGCTCCTGTCTTGCTTCGAGTTTGCTCACGGAGGTATAAGCTCTCTTTTTGCTTTCCCTCTTTCCTTTGAGCACGCACTTTTATTTGCCTTTGGATTGATTGGATTTTTACCTTTCGCGGTATGGGCGTTGGAGTTTTCACGTCACGGTGTGGAGCGGCTGAGGCGTACGTCGGGCGTATCCGGCCATGCGGTCTTGGTCCAAGCATGCCGGGAGAAGATAAGCTCCGAGGGCGTACGACTCTCGAGTGCGCGGATTGCCTTCCTTTGACGGAGGCCGAGACGGATGAGGGGATGATATTCTTCCCACAGGATCGCTTTGAGGTAAGCGCGGTGAAGGCGGCGAGATACGGGCCGGTGCGGCGGAGGATTTTGAGGGGCGACTTGCGGCGTCTACTATGCAGGAGAGAGGGTGACGCGCCGGCATGGCGTGAACTCGCCTTTGAGGACACCGGTGGAGCCTCCCGCCGACATGATGCACCCGAGCGATCGGTCAGTGACTGGGACGATTACCAGCGAGCCGGCACTTCTCGGACTTCGTGGCGATCGAGCCATATGCGACGTTCGTCTTGAGGAGGCGAGGATGCCTCGGGTTTTGGAGAGGGAGGGCTTGGGATCCGCGGTACCCTCGGACGGATTTTCCTACATCCGGGATGGGAGTCCGATTGAGGGTGCGAGATCCCTCGGCCGAGCGGCTTCCACGAGCTTTCCGGCCTCGTCAGGGTATGAAGAGTATGGCTTCACCTTTTCCCCTTCTTTTCTTTCTTTTGTTTCATCATCTTTAGCATCACTTCTTTTTTTTTTTTTGACGCTTTTGCTTTTGTGCGGTTTTCGGAGGTGGTCGTCGAGACAGCGCGAAGCAAGTGATCGGGGCTAAGAGATTCATACGGAGGATGGTTGCTTGCGGGGCACCTCGGGCTAGGGCGAGAGACCACGGCGGCGCACTGTCGGACGGGAGGCTTCTCCTATTCCCTCGGAGACTTCTTGAGACCCCTCTTTCTCCTCTTATAGATCACCGCGCGGCGCGCCTTCGGATCACGTCATTCTCGGGGATCCGCGGGCGGAGGACACGTGCAGCGGCATGGTGGGTCGTCTCCGTACGTTCGGGAGTCGGACGCCTTCACCTTCGGATACGATTTCTTCGAGGATGCAGGTTTTACCCTATCGAGTGTGCCGGTTGGTCCCGACGAGCCTCTTTACGGAGATGAGGACGATTCGAGCCGAGACTTTCGGGGCTCTGACGAGGCGGGCCCGAGTCGCAAGAGGCGGGGAGACATCGGGTCTTTGGAGACTCCGATTGATTTTTTTTTTTGAGATTTGGATTTGTACAGATTATGCACATTTTTTTTTTGGATGTAATAATTTAGGATTTTATTTATGTTTGTTTGTTTTTGTTTTATGTACACTCTCTTTTTTTTGGAATGTAATAATTTAGGATTTTATTTTATGAATGCGATGCAATATGAATGCAGTGTTGCATGAGCCTTGGTTTTTTTTTTTGCAAGGGTGTTTGGTGTTTGGACTGGTTTGGGGAGGTTTTGCAGCGATTTCGAGCAACGGGACGAGAATATTCCTCTTTTGGTGGAGCTGCTTGGACTGTTGCAATTTTTTTTTGGGAAAGCAATCCCATCCGCGCGGATAGGAGCAGCATCTGACATTGTCCTTTAATTTTGGCTCAGACCTGGTCTTGCTTTATTTCAAATTCAAATATCTTCTTCAACCTTCAGTCCAAACAGCCATTTTCGGGGAGGAAGAGAGAAAAAACCATGGAAAGCCTTAGAAAAGCTCCCTCAAAATTGTCCCAAGAGTCCCAAATGTCATTTTTCAACAAGTTCAAGGATTGGTCCCGGGAAATTATGCATGAGAGAAGGTCTTTCTTTGAAGAACGGTACAAGGTACGATGCTTGTGGTCTCTCGAAAGAATTGGTTCCGGATTATGACCTCTTAAGGGCTTCTTCTTCGTTTTGGGATACTAGAAGGCATGTCTTTTGCCTTTCCTTCAACGAGATTGTTCCATTGTGGAAGAATTTCGGGCCTTGCTTGGAGGTCGGAGGTGGAGGAGATAGCAATTCCTTTGTCAGGAGGAGCTTCTTTTGTTGACAAGTTGTGCAACCTTCTTCATCTTTCCCGGAGGAAGCACGAGGCATGATCCGCGGTCCCAGACCATTTTGATATTTCCGGTCTTCCCGAACGATTTAGGGGCTTAGGCTTGGTGGATGACGCCTATTGGGATGCCTTTGCACTTTGCACGTTCGGCACTTTGTTCATGGTCTATTCCTTCGGGATTTGCCATCGATCTCTGCTGGATGTTGTTGTTCATTGTCGCACAGGCGAGAGATGTCGTTCCTTTGATTCTTGGGGAGACTTTTCATGCTCTCGACAGATTAGCTACCGGACGGCGGTATATGCGCGGGGCGGCCCGTTTCTCTTGACCACTGTGGGCGATGGAGCGTTTGGGGGTTCTTCGGAAACCTACGATATGATCGAGCCTTGGACTTTTGCCGGGAGAGGTGTTGATGTAGACTTTGATGATCGGGGCTCGTGGGCACGTTGGATGGCGGGTCGCCGGGCGAAGATATCGAGATGGTTGGTGCCTCATTGGCGGGTGGAGACTCGCGAGTGCTTCGGGACGGGTCTCATGTGGTTATGCTTAGGGGCTTTCTCGGTCCGGTTTCTACATTAGGCTCAGTCTGAGGCGGTTTGGCTTGGAGCGGAGTTCCTTTGGAGGGTTTTGATGATATAGCCACCGGGGTGGTGGCTCCTGTTTCCATGGATGATCCCTCGGTGTTTCCATTTCTTTCCCGAGTATGGAGGTATGATGCCTTTCCCCCTCGGGTCATTCTCAGGCGTCAGAGGCCGGTGTTCACGACCACTTGGTACTGGATTGGTACGAGGGGCATGCAGGAGAGACTCGGGTGGCTATTTTGAGACGGCGTGAGGCCATTGTAGGTGCGGAGGACCGGGCATTTACGAGAGGAGGAGGGCCGGCGAGGCCAATCCTCATGACGGGAGCGGAGACGGCGCGGGCGATTATGAGGCTTACGTCGAGACGGGGAGAGGAGGGCTCCTATGTTACCGGCTAGGTTACGGGAGATGAGGGATGACGCTAGGGCTACTAAGGCCACGACGGAGGCCGGTTTGATAGACCTGTTCCTATACCGGAGCTTGGTAGGAGGAATACCGAGCATTTTCCGGTTCGAAGAGAAAGACTCGGAGGGGAAGAAGAAGGGAGAGGCCGATGCAGTGGCTTGGAGTGACTACGAGGTTTCCAAGTATCCCTTTCTTGCCATGACGGACACATTAGTTTGATTATGTATCTTAGTTTTCCTTTAGCGGGTTGCCGGTTGTAGGAATGAATCGGGCTTAGACTCATCAAAGAGCTTTTAACTTGTAATGAATATTTGAATTGCTTTAGAGTTTTTCGAGACGCTTTCATGGTCGATCAATTGTATTGATGCCAAAGTATGGCTTTTATTTGTGCTTTAGACCGAACCGTTTCCATTTGCCTACGTTCCCCTCATTTTGAGGAGCTCGGGTCTTCGTAGTTCAACCGGTGAACTCTTTTTTGTTTTTTTGTTTGTTTTTTTGGTGCAACCACTGTTTTTACCTAGGCCGCCCTTTTCGGGTTTCTAACCTAGTTGGGTATTACTCTTTTAGCACTCTTTTTTTTTTGTTTTTTTTTGTTTTTTTGTTTTTTTGGTGCAACCACAGTTTTTACCTAGGCGCCCTTTTCGGGTTTCTAACCTAGTTGGGTATTACTCTTTTAGCACTCTTTTTTTTTTTTTTTGTTTTTGTTTTTTTTTTTTTTTTTTTGTTTTTTTTTTTTTTTACGCGTAGTATACGCGCGGCTTGTCACCATTCCTTTGGGTGTACAAAGGGATTCCGTCGAGGTGCAAGTTGCATGGCTCCTCAGGAGAAGATCTTACGGACTACATATGGCCCGACCCATACGAGGCTCCCATTTGCCGAGAGGGTTGATACGGGTGGGGGCTTTTCTTTTAGAAACGAGATCACCTTCTCGGATCTCCCGATGCTTTACTTTCTTGTCGAAGGCTCTGGCCATTCTTCCTTGGTAGGCCGGATGTGTTCCATGGCCTTGATCGGCGTTCGTCTAGTAGGGCCAATTCGTCATGGCGACTGCGAGCCATTCGACCTCGTTGATTTGGCTTTCCGGCGGTATACGGAGCGAGGTATTTCCGGCTCGATTGGGAGTACGGCTTCCATTCCGTATGTGAGGGCAAAGGTGTTTCCCCGGTTGCCGTTCGGCGTGTTACGCTAGCCCCGAGTGCCAAGTGTAACTTCTCGGGCCAATCTACGCCTTGGACGGCCATTTTCCGGATGATATTTTCCGAGTCTTGTTTCTTTGCCTTGACGGCTCCGTTGGTTTGGGGCACAGTAGGGTGATGACTTGTGACGGGTTATTCGGAATTCCGCCGGCAATTTTCACATTCCCCTTCGAAGTGGGATCCATTATACGAAATGATTTCGGCCGGCAACCCGTATCGGCACATGATGTTTTCTTTGATGAAGAGGGCAACTTTCTTTGAATTGAGGATTTTGTAGGACTTTGCGAGCATCCTTTCCACTTCCTTCGAAGAAATGACCAATCTGCGTCTCTTTAGGCTCTTCCGCGAGTTCCCAAATTCACACTTGTCAAAATCTCTTCGGCGGCTTGGGCTCGATTTTCCTCTTCCCGGACAACGCTTAAAGATTTTTTTTTTTGTTGTTTGATTTTTTTTTTGTTTAATGTGTACGCTTCTTTATCTAATGAATTATTATTAAAAAAAATTTTATTAATTAATTCATCATTAGTTAAAGTGGCAATCAAGGGATACTCGAAAGGTTCGTCATTTCATTGAAAACGAAAGGGAATACGGTGCTTGCTACGGACTCGTAGTCTTCGGGCGTAAGGCCATCGGACGACCCTAGAGACTCGATCTTAACGAGAGAGGCTGGGAGGACTTGTCCTAGATTGACACTGAGGACGGGGGACCAATCCAAGCTTGGTGATCATTTCCTCCTTGGTCGCGGATGGGCTGAGAGTTTCCCAATTCTTTAGCGGCATCGCTATTGGTGGCCTCATGACTCGGGAAGCTGTCTTTGTTTTGTTCTCCTTTCTCAATTGCCGCTATCATCTCTTGGGTGGCCGAGATCAATCGGAGTCGCACTGGACTTCTTCTTCGAACAATTCTTTGCATAACCGGACCATCCCGATCATCGAGGAAATTCCGTGGCCTTAGCTTTTGGCCTTTGTCAATTCGAACTCGGGTTTCGGGTCTCCACAGGCGGTAGGAATAGTGGTTGTGAGCTTCTCGGCTGTTCCACCGGAGTCGGGCACGCCTGCTGAAGGTATACTCGCTCTTCGTGGTAGTGGTAGCCCCGGGTATCTTGGGTAGGTCCGGGAACATTCTACGGACCGGGTTAGCCTTGGTTCCTGAACTTGTTGAGGCTATCCTGTAGCTTTAGCCATCCTGCCGTAGGAGTGGGCTCTGTGATGTTTCTGGTTGTGTGGGACCCTTTACAAAGTAGTCGGCCAAATTAGGAGCGAAGGGGAGAGATTTAGGGTTGTCAGCGGGATCTTTCTGTGGCGGCTTCAAATCTCTTTCCCTTTGCGGTGTCATTGGGGAGGCCTCATATCCCGGGCCGTGGCGAGTATTTTGTCCTTTTACTTCGATGAGTTTGAAAGTTCCTTGTTGGCGCTTCCCAGGCCGAGGCCGGAGTAGATAGCTCATTTTCTCATCATTTTCAAGGCCGGTGGGATTTTATCCCAGTGGACCGTCGGATCTATGTTGCACACTTGGGCCTTGGGAGGCTCGGCCAGTGAAGCCCGTTAGCATGTGACCTTCCTCGTCATGTTTGATTTCGAGAATAGGTATTCCGCCCGTATCTGTGCCCTCTAAAGTGACTAAATCCCCGTAAATGGTCGTCGAGATCCCCATTCGAGGCGAATTTCACACCTTTGGTGGAGGCTTGAGGCGACCCCTTTGACTTGGTGCGACGAGGTCTTCCCAGACGGGGCATTGAAAGTAATCGGGATGTCGATAACTGGAATTCCACGGGTATCAATTTACTGTCCAAACCGAGAGGTCTAAAGTAGCAACTCAGGGGCTGCTCGGGATGTTGAGTCGTAAGCTTTGGCGTGAGAGAAGAAGGCTTCAAGTACGTAGTCTTGATATCAAGCAAGCTCATGATCTTTCTTTGGAAGAATGTTCATTCCGGACCCATTATCAACCGAGGACCCGAGGAGCGTCGTTCATCCAGTGGTTGTGATGAAGAGAGGCTCATTATGATCGGCCCCAAATTGAGGGAGGTCGAGATGCGTGAAAGTGATTATGTTCCCGTAGTGGATGTTTCCAATCAGTGTACCACATCATCGGGAGTAGCATCGATAGGCACGAGTGCGAGCCGGGCTTTCTTCCGGCTTCGGCTTATGGGGATAAGACGAAGTGAGTAGAGACCGAGAGGAAATGTTGGCTGTGTTTGCTTCAAGCTGGGTGAGCACGGGATCCTCTTTTCGAGTGCAGGTTTGTTGTCTTAGCATAGGGGCGGCGATCTTCTTTTGGTGCTTGATACGTGGCCTTCTTATACGCCTTGGGATTTCCTTGGAAGATGCGCCGGATCGGGTCAACAGTTAACTTCCTCATCGATCGTCTCTTGGCTGGATTTCTTCAATCTTTGCCAAGTCGTTAACGGGGAGCCCTTTTGGCTATTGGCCATTGGTTACAGCGGAGCTAGTGACGGTGCGGGGAGCTTGGCTGTATTGGCCTCTTCTGGGCGGCCCTTATAAGCGCTTCCCAAGTTCTGAAGCGAGTGCAGGGTTGTGTTGTTGCCCCTTGGATGGCCCTGAGCTAGGGCGTCCTCCGATTCATTCTCATGGCCGGCCTTGCTCATTGTTATCATGCAACAAGAGTCGCTATTGTCGGGACTCGGCGGCTTTTCGATTTCATCCCTTGGATGGCCCGCGAGTTGTGGCTATCGGCCTCCATCTCATCGTATATCCTTTTTCTTTCGATCTTGCGGGTAGGGCAGCCACGGGTGAAGGATAGGCAACGTTCCCCTTCGGAGCTTGAGGTAGCGGCTCGATAGATGCGTGTCCAAATAAGGAGCACCGGGGTCCATTGTCGGGCCTGTAGCAATTAGAAAGGCGTCATGTGGACTCATAGGTATGAAGGCCAGGGAGACGTTCGGATCGATAACCCTTTTCGGTGATTGCGAGGCATTCGGCTGCGCTCGGCGGCATTTGTGACCCTTACGGTTGTTACGCCATCCGTTCGTGGGAAAGAAGAAAAGATCCGATAACGTTTACGAATTCTTCATCTTAGGTGGTGAAACCCTCCATTTTCGACCGGTGCTTCAATAAACCCTCTCCATTCACCATTCGGGTTCTTATAAGGAACGTTGTGTTCTAGGATTTCGGATATGTACGGATGCGGGCGCGGGCTTTCTTTGTCCCTCATCCTCTGGAGTATCAGGGCATTGGCCACAAATGCATCTTACAAGTGACACCTCGTAGTAGTGCTGTCTCCATTGGAATCGATCCGCATTTACGGCGGTCCTTCATTGTCGCTTGGTGACAACCAACCATTGTGGCTTGCTCCCGTGGGTTCATTTCGGGCATGATTGTTCAGATTGTTTCGGATGCAGGGCCTCGATTGACTCTTCGCTCTCGTCATCATCATCGTCAGCGTCATCATCGTCATCGCTGTCATCAGAATCGTCTTCCAATACCACGGGGATATCAGCGGAGAGAGAAGGACGGTCAAATCTGTTAGGGGACGAGGGGTGCGTACAGCCGCGAAGTTGTCATATGCTCCCATTCCGGAAGTGATGGTAGCTGCGATTCGGCTTCTCCTCCCGAAATTGCGGGGGAAGAGTGAGAGGGCGGCACATATTTGACGCCGGGTAGGATATAGAAGGAATCCTCCTCTTCGATTCTTATTTGTTCTCGGGATCATATTCGGGCTCTCCCAAAGCCAATTTGCGAAGTGTACTAGCTCCGAGATGCTCTTCGGCCTCTTTCTTTGATAAGCCCCGATACTGAGTGCTCGCGGAAACTTTCTTGCTCAATCTTTCTTGGCTTGTTCTAACCATCTTGTATAAATAGTTCTTTCATGTTACGAGCGGAACGGCCCGGTTCTTCGGTATCGGCCTTCCCTTCACCCGAAAAATAGCGGGCCTCGTATTCTTGCAAGGAGTCTCGACATGAGACCAAGATGGAGTCGATTCGTTCGATATCCTCGAGGTGAGGGGAATCCGGAGTCGGGATCCTCGACGAGATTGGCCACGAGTATTTGGGGACCTTCATCGGCATCTTCTGGGCGTGTGAAGATTCTCCGCATTCAATCATATTCACACGATTATGGTTCCGTGGCGGCGGATTTTTGGCTTGTGTTGGGCCCCTCGGGGCCTTCCAACTTTCCTTGCTCTATTAGCCCCTGGATTGCCTTTTTCGAGTAAAGCGGTGTCGATCGGATGTCAGTGAGCTTGATGAAAGGCACAATACTTTGTAGTATCCACGGGAGCATTCGGATTTACGGGTTGGAAATTCTCCAAGGCGCGACAAGCCTTCTTTCACCGAGTCCCCTAAAGATGTCATTCGGGGGCATTCCAAAGTTTTCGAGATTTATGACCGCGGATGCAGGCTCGGCCGGTTTCTGGGAGCAAAAGGAGTCGTGTTATTACATTCTGTCCCGCATAGTTAATCGTCTCTTTGCCTTTAGCGGGAGCGAGGCGGTGTTTGCGGGAGGAGCCCGATATACGTGGCGAGTGCGGCGGCCGGTTGCGGTGTAGGCCTTTTCAAACTTAGGCTGCGAGAGTTAACCGTGGCCCGTAAGTCGAGTATGGGAAGTGGCGAGGAGGCTCTCGAATGTGGTTTCAAGCATGGCGGAAGATGTCCGGTTGTTCCTCTTCGGAAGGAGGGATGGCCATTTCAACGAGTTTCGAGATTCCACCGCTTGTAAAAGTCCCCAACATTCTCATCGGGGCCATTTGCTGTTGTTTGTAGGTCAACCCTATTTGTTTCCCATTCCAAGTTGGCCTTATATTTTTTACGTGAAGGCATTGGTAATTTGGTCCCATGTAGCCACGGCCGGGTTTCAAACGGAAGAACCACTTTAAGGCCTTGGACTTCAAGGATAGGCGAAATAGTCGGCTAGCTGGCGATTGGTACATCCTTTGGCTTTCATCGCCAAGGTATACGTGTCCAAATGGGTTTTCGGACATGCGGTTCCATCAAAGAGATCCAGATTTGGCATCACGAATTTGTGGGGCGGGGAACAATGGAGTCAGGGTGTAGGCGGAAGGCGGAGCTTTACGCGGTCGGTTCGGCAATCTGCGCTTTCATTTCCTTGTGTTGTTCCATGAACCGGGCCGAGATGAGGGTCTTGTGGCGGAACCATGGCATTCAAGCTAGTGGGCTGAGCTAGAGAGGAGCTACCGGAGCGGGCGAGGTGGAGAGGCACGCCGGTCAGGGGACGTAGGTGAAAACATCACAGGGGCGTGAGTTACCACAGGGAGCATGAGTAGGAGCACAAAGGGTAGAACCTTGCGGCTTCTTTGTGGATTTTCAGCGGCAAAGTAGGTGGGGGCAGCCCGATGTAGCCGGATAACTTGGATTTCAGTGGGGTCCGTAAGTAGGCTTGAGTGCGGGTTGCGTCCGGATTGTTGAATTGCATAGGCGCTTGTGGTGAAGGTGTGTAACCAGAATGCTGCGGTCTGGTGATTCGAGATGACACGGGATGGAGGCTTGGTAACCCATAGAAGTCTGAGTGAGGAATGGATTTGTGTGAGGAGCGGTGAACTAGTGCATTACGAGGAGAGGGCTCTGGCGTGGTCCCGAGAACCAAGTTGTGGCGGCATTCGAGCTGTGGGTATTCTTTGTGAAGGTCGGATTGATCGGTTCCGGGCGAGGAGGGATCCCGATCATTGTGGCATTCGAGATAGCCCCAACCATGAGAAGACATTCCGTGCGATTTTGCCCCATTTGATTTGTGCCGTCGGGCTGCATGGATCCGGTGAGTGCGTGGTTGGGGAGAGTGGTGACCCGAAAATCGAGGAGCATGGGTTACGGTAGTGGCACCATAGGAGGTGGGTGGCGGCATCCTGGTGTAATCGGGCGGCGAGAGTGGGGTTGGCATCCTCGTCTTCTTCCACGGTGAAGGTGCCATCCGGGATTGAGAGGCGGCGGCCGGCCGTGACTCTTAATAGCCTCCGTAAAGTTTGTTTAGGCGTGCTTCTGTCGTAACCTCATACGTTACGCTAGCGGATTCCCTTTGTTGCTCTGTCGAGGGTCCGGGAGGCGGAGTGACGTTATCCCCATCATTACCGGCTGATGCGGACATTACGAAACCCGGAGTTGGAACAAACGGCGAAGGCGACGATGCGCTTGACTCTTCCCAGCGATCAAACGGTGACCCGGTGCCGAAACCAAGCTTTGTGCGGAGGCTGCGGGGGAAAGGACATGAAGGTTCGAGATGTGCAGGAATGGAAGGAGGGTAGGTGTTTGGGCTTTAGGCTCATGCAACATGCGATTATTTGTTCACGTTTACTTAAAACATGTTTTATTAACCTAATCGGTTGGAAAAGATTGCTCTTCTTTTCGCAAACTACTACGATTCTGGATCGGTGGGCCCCGTCACTACGTCTATAAGCCCCTCGTATTCCACACGTATTTCGACCTCCCGGGGTGGACGGCCTGGGCGAGGGTCCTATAGGGCAAGCGGGTCCCACCGACCGAAAGAAAAATGATCCTAGAAGTCTGGCGGGTAATCGAGTCTTAACGAGCATTCGATGTAAATTACGGACAAAGCTGACGTCAAAAGTCAAGATCATGTCCGAGGGCTCGACAAAAAGTCGGCATGATTTGGACTGATAAGCGTCCAATATTGATCTTGACTTGTCGTCAGTTAAGCCGTAATTAGGCATGGAATAACCGTTAATCCTTGATGACTCAGTGTCAATGCTGGGAGTCAGTGTATAATTTGTGCCAGTCAGAGCCGAAGTCAAGGCGCCGGTCAATATCTTGGTCAAAGTCTGCGGCGGAAAACCGGCAGAACTTCGGCGATTAGCGGCGATTAGGGACCCGAGAGATATTGAGTCGGTATGCCGACAAAGGCTTGAAAGGAAAGGTCTATACACGGACAGGGCATGACACGGACCCGGACTAAAAACCAGCGGGTCTCGGACAAAGTGTGTCACGGACAAGTGCATGGTCGACACGAGGCTCCATGGGATGTTTGGGTAGTCCTGTGCTCATCCGAGAGGCGTAATAAGACCAAACGGACCGCGACAAGGATTTCCCGGGTTAAGGGCGTAGTGTGCGGTGTACGGTCACGTGCGCGTAGTGTGCAAGCGATCTATATTCTTTTACGAGTAAAATAGAAATTTTTTTATGTGTCTTAAAAATATGATGCATGATTTTTTTTTTGGAAATTTTCTTTTTTTTTTTTTTTTTGAAAATCTCTTTTTTTGAATTTTTTATGAGCACATAAGCACGAAAGCATGAAAATTCCGACAGTTAGGGACATTATTCCGACAGTCAAAATTTTGACTTTCTCCGAGGCGGCCAAAACAACATGAAAACTGTGCAAAAATCAACACATACACAAAAATGATTTTCAAAGCCGGGACGGAAGCTTGACCCTCAAAAGCTTTTTTTGAAAACGGTGATACCGGTACGTGGGATTGTTAGATCACAATTTATCCCCGACTCGTGTTAGGAGGCGATAACGGGAAATTTAGTGGTTTCCACCAATATACCGAATACCATTTTTTATTAAAAAGCTTAGTCCCCAGCGGAGTCGCCACTGTGACGATACGGGAAAAATATTCGGCTTTTGCGTTTCTTTGAAAAACCAAATAAAACCGGAAAAAAAACGGAGTCGCCACGCCATTTTAATTTTGAAGGGCAAAACTTTGAAAAAAGCCCGAGATCAGAGATTTAGGTTCGGAGGTCATGTTACGCGTCGGGAAGGACGTTAGTGTGCACCCGACGCGCCTCGTAAAAACGAGTCTTCCAAGCTGAAAATCATTTGTGTGTGTGTGTGTGTGTGTGTGTTTTGGCCAAAATAAGTTGAAACTGGAAAAAGTAAAAATTGGGATGTCTTTTTAAGACTTTAAACTGATCCCATGATTTTTTGGAGAATTTTTGGTTTGAGATTTGGTACTCAAAAAACCTTTTGAAGTTGAGAAGTCACTTCTGCCAGAAGAAAATGGCAGCAGACACCTGATTTTGAAATGGATTCAAGGGTCCTAAAACTTCATAATCTGGATGAACTCAGAGAATGAAAGTTTCTCTAGACTCCTTGAATAAACTTTGTGTGAAAGAAATTTCCATTTTGGAGAAGATTTGAGGGTCAAAACCTTCTGGAAACCTCAGATATGAGATCTGGATTCCCAGAAGCTGATGAACTAGCCTCTGAAAGAAAAATTGAAAAGAGGAGTTTTACTCACCCAAAAAATAAGGTAAAAATATGTCTGGAAAGCTCTGGATGTTGGCTACAAAAAGTGTTTTGTAGTCAACACCAAATTCCAAGTTCATCTGTGTCCAAAAATTAAGACCATGGACTGAGGTCTGAGAAAATTGCTACTGGACAGCAACTTCTTAAGAAAGAAAATATGATTTTAAGGGGGGTTTTGCATCCATGCTTGTCCCCATTTCCCTAGGTTTTGGTTAGTGATCACTAGACATTTTAGTGGTGAATCAACTATACCAAACCATCCTTGGGGTACATTAGGACTAAGCATTTCATTTGCTTGGGGAGGGGGATTTTACCCTTTGAAATCAAGATTTAGTGCTTGAAAATGGTTTTTTAGGGTTTTGAAAGTGCATTTTTGCAAGTAAGAAAGAAAAGCTTTGAAAATAATGTTGATCTTTATAGAAGATCATCCATGGAGATGGTCTTCCATGGTGATCTTCTTAGATCTAGAGAAAGAAGATGAAAGAACTACATTTTGTAGTTTGAAGATGCATGCATGGATGAGATTTAGGGTTAGGAAGAGGAGGGTTTACCAATCTTCCTTGTGTTCTTGAGTGTTTGGCTTGAGTGTATGAGTGTTTAGGGCTTTAATATGAGAGTGAGTGTATGAGTATGAGTTGGGAAAGATTGGAAAGAAAAGGGTGACAATTCTTGAGAATTCTCATTTGTTTTCTCTCTATATTTCGCCGAGAGGTTCGTTGCATTTGTGTTCTTCCTCTTTATTTTTGTATTTGGAGGGCTCAATTTATAGCCCTCTGAAATTGACAAAGATGTCCGCGCGGATGGGAATGCTTGGCGTGCACTGTTCATTAAATGCAGCTCCAGCTTTGGACAAGGGGAATAATCTTTTTCAAAATTCAAATTAGGCAGCCAGTTTATGTTTCCAGCATTGCTATATTTGGTTTTCTTCTTTTGTTTTTCTTTTTTGAGATTCTTTTTAAGGTTTAACCTTAAATAACAATGCCCATTTTACCCTCACTTTGTTTAGAAATGTTAGGATAGTTAGGAATTGTTAGAAATGTTATAACTTTCGTTAATTTTCTAACGAAAATTCTAACAAGCTCAAATTGGAGCACTTACACTAGCCCACTGAGAATGAGGTGGCAATAATTGCTTGTGGACTGGACTTTACTCGCTTGGCCCAATTCGATACTTTTGGTATGTTCACTTACATAACCTACTTTTTATCCACTTGCTTTATGAATATTGTTTTGGACAATTTTTAACCTACTTGACTAGGTGGAGCTAGGATTGAGTGGGGCATTTTGAAGTCCTACGACTCACTCACGCACATAACACTCTTTGTTTTTTAGTTATCTTTGTATTCTAATATACTCCCTCCGTCTCACCTCAAATCGAACAATATTTTAAGCACGAGATTAAGAAAAAGTGAGGTAGGAGAGAGGTGTTATGAGTATAAAAATTAAAGTAGCAGAGATAATGAGTGAAAGAAATAGTAATTCGATTGATGTTGTGAATATAAAAGTAAAGTACGAGAAAGTATTTATAGTTATTATACAAAATATTATTGTAAGTCTATATATAGAATGCATATAAAGAATATGAAATATTTAATCATTGGGTCATTTAAAATGTGGTTAACAAATGATATATTTTGTTATATTGAATTTCTTTCTTTGTTTGATTACTATTTTTTATATATGAAATTTGCCACCTAAAAAAATATATATTATATAATTCAATACTATTAGCTCAAATAACATAAGAAATCTACCTACACTATCCATTTGATCGAGAATACTTGACACTTTTTTGTATGTAAAAAACTATACGGTAGATAACATTATAGAAAAAAAAACATTAATAGTTTATTAGTTTATTTCAAACTAAATACAATAAATAAAAAATATTGTTTTACTTAAAAATTATAATTAAATAAATTTAATTTATTAATCGAAATAAAAAATAAATGTTAAAATGCAATCCGTGCGTAGCACGGGGTTACCACTAGTCTTATGAAGACGCCAGAGGGAGGCTTATATATAAAGTGGTTAAGTGTGAGAAATATAATGTGAAAGAGTATGAAAATACTGTTGGGAAAATTTATTATATATCAATAAATAAGGCTTTCTTAAATTTAACGAAGTGACAAATAATATAATGAATCAAAACGTAATTAACGGAGCAGGAAATAAAGATAAACTAGAATGCGGAAATTAAAGCAAACTGAGTAATTAAAGAAGTCGAGTCTTGTGTTGGACACAATTTTCGCAAGAAGATATTACCCCGCACTGGTGCTTACGGATTAGCGGCAATCTTCTCTCAAGATGAAACGACTTTTCAGTCGTTAATAGAAGCACTCCAAATTAACGACTTCGGCGAACAAAAATTCGTGTTTGACACTCCCAGACTTTGAAGAAGAATTATGCAACGAGATGCTCTATCTTCTACTTCATGATGCTAAGAATTTTGTTGAATTCTGTGACTGAATTCCATAATTCAGTTAAATATCTAACCGAGTTAGTTAACTCTGTTAGATATGTGATTCTCTACTTCTAGTGAGAAGAGAGAGAGAGAATATGTGAAGTGAAGAGTGAAGAAATGATTGAGTGAATTGATTTGTCAAACTAGGGGGTCTATTTATAGTGTATGAAGAGTCAAGGTGTCTACTGGTAATAACCACAAATGGTGTCTGGTGGAATCTGGACCCTCGGATCTGATCTGAACGAAAGGCTCAGATCTGTTGGAGCAAAAGCCATCCGACCCGCCCATTCGTGGGCTCCACAGCTCCGGCGACCGTGTGTACGTGCGAAGTGCAAAGTGTGCCCCCATTGCGACCTTCGCGTGCTTGCGGTGTGGTCCAAATTGAGCTAGTACAAAACTGGCACAATTGGGCTACTCCTTACATGGTTGGCCCAATGGTCCACCTAGGTTGGCCCAAGGAGATCAACCTGTTGACTACTCCTTTGGATGCTTCCACTTATAAACTATCATCACTTTACATATTTAAGCAACGTGGGTAACTATTCCATATCCCATAAACTCTTCATATTTCTTTTTGCATACTTTGAACATTAATTTCTCATTCACCACTAATTGGTTTTGAGAAAATAAATATATCAAATTAATCTACTCCAAATGTAGATTATTAATATGCAATTAATTTCCATTTTCCTAAAATGGAACCCAATGTAATTCTTGGTCAAAAGCCGGTCAAACCTCACTTTCTAAAACCAAAATTCCAACAAATACTCTTATATTAAATTATCTTTGTGATTCTGATTTATGAAATATTGTATATATTTTGTATAAATTAGATTAGGAAATAATTGTAAATATTGTTTTAGATTCTAGTTGACTAACCGGCTAATTCTTATGTATAGTAATGACCATATATTTAAGGTAGGTATTTAAGATAGGAATGACTCATTGTTGATAAGGAAATGAGTGCACAGGAAGAAACCTTGTTGAAGAAGGATTGTGATTGCTATAAAAGAAGACCGCTCCTCTCATTGTTCCTTGCGGATTCTTAGAGTTAAACGGAGTATTCAGATTTCACAAGAGTCTCTTTGCTTTGCTCTTGAAGTTTACATCATTGAAACTTCAAGATTAATTTCCTGTTTTCGTGTTCTTTAAATTAGAACATTTTTGATCTTTTCATAAGTTTTTATTTCCTTACATTGTATGTTTTTTCAGTACAACTTGTTCACAACAAGATTGTCATTTTATGAAAGGTTTTCCAGCAGGTAATTTTTGCTGAAGTGTTTAAACTATTGCTTTATTCCGCTGCGTTTAGTTACTGATGTGTGCATGTGTACTTGTCTAAACAGTTGTTAAGACGCTTGTGTACTCAACTTTACACATAAGTGGTCTAACAGATTGATCAGTCCTAGCTACAGTTCTTCATAATGGATATGAATTCTGCTTATGGAAGGTAAGAAAGTCATATTTGGAATTTTGACATGTTTGCTGCTGATTTTAGTCTTCCTTCCGGGAAGGGGATGTTTCCAGTTAGTTGGCCATATATTTTACCTTTCATGTTCGGGGGACTGATTGAGGAGTTCAAACCTTATTACTAGTGATCCAACGAATATTTGATCTTCTGCATTCTAGTTTCCTGTTTTGAAAACCTAACTAAAAGGTACTGCAACTACTGCCTCATTGTTTCAATTTAACAAGCTACAAGTAAATATGATCTTCCTGTGTTTACAGTTGCAGCTTAATCAAAGGTTTTCTTTTATATGTAATTCTCTAATTTTCATGTTGTTAATCTGATTTTCCATTTTTGCAGGTTCTCCTTCGGGCTTGATGCAAAGGATTGCTAGGCTTGAGATTGATCGCGTACTAAGTTCGAATGGACTACTTTTAGTTTAAGATGCGACGGAAATCATAAAACAAACTTGGTCGAACTTTGAACTGACTTCTAGCTGTCAGTAATACTATCCAACTGGAACAAAGTGAATATGTTTAGTGTAATCTTTTGGTTTAATTTTCTTTGATTTTTTTTTAAAGAGGATTAATATTTCCCTCACAAGTAAGGAAATTTATGAAGCTGTGAATTTATGTTGCTTCTTACCTTGAAGGATATATATAGAAAAGTCTTACTAAAAATATGTATATAAATATATAAACTGAATTGGGCAATTATAAAATAGGGGTTGAAGTTTATGGAGAGGTACCAATTTGGGGTCTGACTTTTCAATTTTAGCAATTTAGGGCCTCACTTGCCTATTTTTGACCAGTTTGGTGCTTTTTGATGATTTCGTCTAAAATCTTTGTTAAGTGAACATGTGTGATGTATATGAGATTGAGTTAGGCTATTTCGCCATTTCGTTTTCAGGGCAATTTACAAAATAGGGTCTGAGGTCCATAGAGATGTACCAATTTGGACTTATTAATTTTAGCAATTTAGGACTTGATTTGACAATTTTTTACCAGTTTGGAGCTTTTTAACGATTTTCGTCCAATATTCCGTGAACACGTGCGCTGCATGTGAGATTGAGTGAATGTCTTTTCGTAATTTCGTGTTCAATGTATGACTGTCTTTTATTCTTTTCAATCCTCCAATTTTTGTCTTTTTTTCAATCCTCCAATTTCGTCCTCCTTTTTATTCTTCTTTCAGATCAACCTAGGTATGACTGTCTTTGATCTTGCGCATATCTCTGGATTATACTATGAGAAATACCCATAATCCCCTAAAAAAAAATTGGCCAAAAACTAGGGTTTGTAATTATTTACTATTTCTTTGGGCATTGTAGAAATCTTTGAGTTGGATTTCTTTCCGTTCACGACATATGCGTTCGCTCGATTTCACCACACTTGTATCTTTCGTTCTTGATATTAATGATAAAATCCCCAATTTTATTTGGGAATACTTGCATGGGAGAATTGGATTTCGTTTTGTTTCAATGGAAGGAGAGCGTATAGACATTTTTGTGCCTTATACAACCAGCCTTGAACACGAAATGACGAAACCCACTCAATCTCACTTGCAGTGCACGTGTTCACTTAACATGTACTCCCTCCGTCCCATTACAAGGAGGAAAATTACTGTAGACGCGTAGAATAAGGAAAAAAATAATGATATAAATGTTGTGAGTGTAAAAGTAAAATAGGAGAGATAATGAGTGGAGGAAATAGTAAATTATAATGGTGTTGTGAGTATTAAAATAATGTAGGAGAGAGAATGAGTAGAGAGAATAGTAAAGATTCCTTTCCATTTTAGGAAGTTTGTGGTTTGTAATGGGACGCCCAAAAAGAAAAGTTTGTGGCTTGTAATGGGACGGAGGGAGTATTTTGGAAGGACATCCCCAAAAAGTCCCAAACTGGTAAAAAATAGTCGAGTCATACCCTAAATTGCTAAAACTGAAAAGTCAGATCCTAAATTGGCACATCTTCGTGGACTTCAGGCCCTATTTTATAATTTGCCCTGAACGCAAATAACGAAAAAACCATCGCTCAATCTCACATGCAGTGCACGTGTTCACTTAACGGGGATTTTGGATGAAAATCGTCAAAAAACCCCCAAAACTGTTCAAAAAAGTAGTCAGGCCCGAAATTGCTAAAATTGAAAAGTCAGACCCCAAGTAGGTATCTCTCCGTGGACTACATGCCCTATTTTATAATTTGTCCACCTGTATTTCAAACCCTAAAAAAAAAGATACAAAGCCAGGAAGCTGGAAATTTTGATCAAACTGTGCTGCATAGTTTCAAGGATAAGGTAATACTATAAAAAATCAACAAGGATCAAACATTGCTCTTAATTTACTGAAGATCTACTTCAGAGAAAAAAGTACTAACTGAAAAGACCATTACTTGAATGTATGTTGCATAAGAACTAAGCTCATGATTTCTCACAATCAAAAATAAAAATAAAAAATACACTGCAAAAACTTCACCAGGGATCTACAAGAATTAAGAAAAAAAAAAAAAAAAAAAAAAAAGGCAAAACCCATATTTTGGTCACTAAAATAAAGCATGTTTTTGCAATGCCCTCATTGATGTATATATTTTTTTTTTTGCAATTTCCCCATTCAAGTGCACGATTTTTGCAATGTCATCACTCCGTAAATCGAGACGTCAATTTTTTTAACGTCAGAGGGCACGTGCTATCACGTGACTAACAACTGTTATGAATTTAACTTTCCGTCATTGAAAATCCATTAGAAAATGGTGTCTTCAGTATGAATTTGAAGAAATGGAAATGAATTAGTGTGGTCTCTTTGATAGTCTGTGGTTGTGATAATTGAGAAAGTTAAGTTTATAACGGTTGTTAGTTACGCTGTCGTAAAAAAAATTGACATGAGGACATTGCAAAATTCCTCAAAAATCATGCACTTGAACGAGGATATTGCAAAATTCCTCAAAAATCATGTACTTGAATATGAGGACATTGCAAGAAAATAAACATCAATGAGGACGTTGCAAAAACATGATTTCTTTACTATCCAAAATATGGGTTTTGCCAATAAAAAAAAGTGTGTAAACAGAAAAAAAGACCCAAGGAGCTCTAGAAACAAGTACCCTGCAGTGGAAGAACAGCATTATGAAATGCCTTTAGGAAGCTGCACACAGAGCACTCAGTATTATCTCCAATAACCTTAACATTTGAAGCTCAAAAATCCGTTAGTACAACCAAACTCATAATGTTATGTTCAGGCCAACAACCGCTAAACAAGACAATTCCTAAGTGAACTGTAGGCTGAGAGCCAACAACCTGAGAAATGTTTTAAGACGGATCATGATTAACAATCTTAAAATGACACTTACATAGACTTCAAATGAAACTACTCTCATGGGCTATTACATAATTACATAAATGAAAATACACTACATAGATATGGGCGGTGTTCGATGAGAGTAGAGCTAGGAGAGCTACTGCATAGATATGTTAGAACATTAGTTGATGAAGTTGAATCTCTCCCCCAAAAGCCGTCGTCTTCTACCTGCAAACACTCCAAATAACGAAACGGGGAAGGTTGATCTTTTAGTAGTTCGAAAACCCATGATAGTAGCTCAATTGTACACAAACTAACTGTCACAAACTTGGCATCACGAAGTTGATGGAACATATTAACGACTTCCTTGCAAACGCTTTGCTTCCACTTTTCATTGTACCAGTCCATACCAATATTTAGGTACACTTTATCTAAGCAATGAAGATCATTTGCAGATATCAGTAGCGGTTTAGCACCAATGTATTTAAAGGAAGAGAGCTTAGGGGCCGAAATTACAAACTCGCCCTGGGGTGTCACACGGGTAAATTTAATATAGAGATTTTCAAGTTGAGGGGAATTTATGTAGAAAACTTCCAAGCCATTGATATTGCAATTAAATAGAGTGAGATTCTTCAAATTCGGTAATTTGGAGAAGAAATTGACGGCACCGTCATTCCCAGAAAGTTCAAATAAGACTTTGTTGAAGAACAATGTGGTCAAAGCAGGCAAATCCAATGGTAATTTCAAGAATAAATTTATGCTTCCGCGGAAGTATGTTTCAAAAGAAAGCTGCCTGAGAGATTGAATGGTGAAGACTGAAGGTGGAAGTTGACAAACTTTAGAACAAAAGTTAAGTTGTTGGAGATTATGTGATGCTCCATAGGAAATAATCTTGCATAAGAGGGATCGTTGGATTACTCCCTCAAAACATGTGAGATTCAACACAGAAAGATCTGACCTGTGATCCCTGTGGAAGAGATATTCGCAAACAAACTTTGAAAAATCTGTAATTCGACGGAAAATGCACCGGTTGAAATTGAGATGCGACAAAGATTTCCACACATTCCTCCATCTGGTAGAGAGTAGGCTTGTTTGGACAGCATCCTTGGCATCAGTCAATGATAGAATCCGATGGATCAAATCATCGGGCAGCCTGCTGATTTTGTCTTCACCTTTTTCTTTTGGCCTAATAATTCGAAAAATTTGCTTGGCAAGTATACCAGTCCTCTCTATATTTTCTCTGAAAACACACACATACAAAGACTTTGTCAGCCGTGATACTTTAAAGTGAAGATGATCAACAGGTTTTAGTCAATGGCGTAGGAACAGCAATGACAAACACTTAACAGGAAAACAATATTTGTTCAGAATTTCACCTTAAGTTTCCTTTTATTATGAAAAATTATGGCAAGTGGGTACTTAACTTAAAAATTACTATTATACCCCCTAAAATAATTGTTTTGTTCCTTATATAATAGGCTATTTTGTCTTTAAAAATGGGCCAATTGTTAACCTGCCCTTGAAGTGTGTATCCTAACAAAACCCATATATATGTGTGTGTGTGTTTGTGTGTGGCAAGTATACACACCCTATGTTTGTTCAAAATTTCACCTTAAGTTTTCTTTTGACCCAATAGTTCTCCGATTCTGCCTCCTGCGACCCATTTGCTTGGCAACTATACACACCCTCTGTTTCTATGCTCTGAAAACGCACACATACAAAGAGTGTTAGATGTGATACTTTAAACTGAAGATGATTAACAGGTTTTAGTCAATGCTTTAGGAACAACAATGACAAATGATTAACCGGAAACTAATATTTGTTCAAAATTTGACATTATATTCCCTTTTATTATGAAAATTATGGAATTCATCATCCACACACACACACACATATTTATAGATATAAGAGAGTATTTTTCTAAACAAATGGAAAATACATGTGATATGGTTATGCAGGACTACAAATAATTGAAAAATAAGATTGTTGACCAAACGAAACAACAATCTAAGGATACTAATGGCCAAACTAAATTCCTTCATCCATCCGACCAAGACTCCAGTTAAGTTATGTTTTGATCAATGATTTGATTTACATAATTGAGAAAGAGGGCTAGACCCCCATGAGGGCTTTCAGGGACTGGGGAGGGTGGAAACTAGAGCTAGGGGCAAATCGAAAATTATATTCTTTTACAAAGTTTTAAGTAAAAATTCATTCTGTGTATTGCAATCTTAAATTTTACGACATGTTTGACACGAATAGAAGAAGAAACAAAAATAGAGAGAGAATGAGAGACAAACTTCATGTCCTATGTATGATCCAAGTCAAATGTAAGCATAAAGAAGAGCTTCAATTCTTTCTTCGTTGGAGATGAAATGAAATGGAGAAGACCAAGCTTAATGGTAGAACCAACATAGTTGAGAGAAAAGTGTCATCTGAAACAAGATTGAAGACGATGGTTAAATACAAGGGGAGGGGTTAGTCGAAGATATATGTATAATTAGGTATATATCTCTTTATTTTTTGTACACATTCCCCTGATATCAATCTATATCTAGAACTAAACTATTGGATTTGTGTGAATTTGATACCTACACTCAAATTATTGTAAGAAAAGTACCCATAAAACTACCAAAAAAAAAAACACTCTAACCGAACCAGGTAATGATAGCAAACAGTTTATGAACACGATTAAATTGGAGGTAGATCCAGAGTAAAATTTTAACACAATTCATCATTTTTCCCCCTAAAAACAGTTTACCTTTTCTATAACACTCCAAAAAGGAATATATGTCTCTTATTTTTTTAACTAGGTATAGGTAGTATGACCACTGGCAGCAGTTTCTATTTCATACAAAGAATAATGTCTATTTATTGAATAGCCAGGGAGAAAATTAGTTGAGAATATGATTTGTGTAAATTGTCCTGAACACATTTTATTTAAAATTAGTTTTCTTTTGCTTGAGAAGTATTGCTTTAACTTACAATGCAAAATCCTCCATAGGCTCGCAAGTGGATTAACAAAAGAGTGTTGAGGTGACGTACGACAAACTAATATGGATTAATAATAAAGTCATCATATGATTCAAGATATAACAATGTTGATTTTGGTACCCGAATTGATGGAAAAGTAATACTAACGCACTAGATAATAACTCGCACAAGCCTAACACTGGACTCTCTTCCTTGTGGACTGGACTCACCAATTGGGGAACCCAATTTGCCTTTTATACTAACATTAGGTCGGTGAAGGAAATGACTCAATTAATCTAGAGAGTTCCGGAGTGGCGCTGGCCATGGAACCTTCAAGAAAGGCGATGGTCTTCCGGAGGCTTCAAGAGTTGTGTTCATGAAATGGATCAACAAAGAAGACTGTTGAATTGGTGTTGATTTCGACAAACAATTTGGCCATCAAGAGGGTTCCTAGCCATGTACACTCAATAGAAGAAGGGCCTCAAGGAGGAAAGGAAACCCCCACGGTAAAAAAAAAAAAAAAAAAAAGAGAGAGAGAGAAAGAGACTACCTTTTACTTACTGAAGGCGACGGTTGTGGTGTCTCCGTCGTGGGTGGGCAGCAAAATCGGTTGAAGCGACGGAGAAGGTTGTGGGTTTCATGAAGCGGCGTAGAGATAAGATAGATAGAAATAGGGCAATTTGCAATTTTGTTTGTACGATCTTTGCAATTTGGTTATCAATATTAAAATTTTATCAATTTGATTTTTAAGTTTGTCATTTTGTTGTAAATTGATATGAAAACTAATAAAATGTTAGTTTTTTAACAGAATCAAAGTTATGAACTATGCACATAACTTTTTAGGGGCATATTAGTCATTTGAGAGGGCATGTGTAATTCACGTGCGACTGTGTGGGTATATGGCAGGCTCTTCATTCCCCTCTCCATCTCCATCCATTCGTTTTCAACCCGACAACCCCATCCCACCCATCTCTCTAAACCTTTTCCTTTCATCCTCCCCTATATTCAATCTCCGCCATCTCTCAAACTCGAATAATGGCGATGACAGGAAGACTATCAAGGAAGTGAGTTGGAGTGGCGGCTTTGTTGGCTGTAATTCTTTTGCCATTGATCTCGTATGGTTAGGGTGAGGTACCGCTAGTGATGTTAGCTTGTTGGTCTCCGACGTCGCCTATAGTTGAATATTCTACTGTTCAATCTCCGGTTTAGTTAGAATCTGAATTATTACTGCCCAAATCTTATTTGAATCAAACGGTTATTTGGATTTTTATTTTGAGTGAGAAATCAAAATTCATAGCCAGACCCATGGGTTTTCTTTGATGAAAAATTGAAATTGTATCTAATCAATTTTATTCCAGCAAATAATGATATTTTGCTTTTATTTTGACTTGTTTTTGAGAATAGAAATGCAAAATCATGAAGAAAAAAAAAAGGGGGCATTGTTTTATAAGTTTAGATTTAATTAAAAAACATTCAAATAAATTTGAGACCGTATGGATTATTATTTTTTTCATAAATAGTTGCGTTAATCTATCCTCCTTCCATCATGGTTAGAAATAACATAAAATTGACCAGTGGAGGTGAGATTAAAATGAATGTTTTTTTTTTTTTTTTCAAAAAAAGATATCTTGTTTTAAATCGTTTAAAGAAGGTGCATAAATAAGGATGGAAGATATTGGGGCTTCCTATAACAAATTTACAAATAAATTTTATTGAAATAATAATTATTATTTTTTGAGACAAATGGAATTATTTATTATTATCATTTTTTTTTTTTTTGTGTGTGTGTGTGCGTGGGGGGAGGGGGGGGGGGTTGTGTGTGTGTGTGAGCATCAACATCATAAGACAAATCTATATTTATATATATATAATGATTCAAGTGCAAAGAGCACTTGAGCTCACTCATTTTTTCTCCAAAATTTGCACCTAGACAAAATAGAGACTAAGGGTGAGTTTGACATTGCTTCTGATTTCTTGAAAGTGATTTTTCAAAAGTGATTTTAGAAAAATTGATTATTTGTAATAAGTACTAAAATTTATAAGTATGTTTGGATAGTATATGTTCAAAACTGATTATTAAAGATAAATACCAAAAATGACCTTTATGATATGTATCTCGATATAATAAATATATAAAAGAGATAGAGGTTATTATTGTAAAAACAACACAAATAACAGCTTCTAAGAATCACTTTTAGCAAAAGATGGGTCATAGCTGCTTCTACGAAAACACAATTTTTTGCGTTTTAACAACTTAAAATCATAATCAGTATTGTTATCCAAACACTATTAAAAGTGATTTTGAGCTTCAAAAGTGATTATAAGCCATAAAAAAGCATTCCCAAACTCAGCCTAAGTACATTTTCAAGCTTTCAGTAAATAGCTTTATTGAATACCTTTCATTGAACGAAGCACCCTCATTAATATGCATATTTATAACTATTTGTCAAGTTTAATTAAAAAATTAACCCAATTAACAAAAATTGAAAATGAAGTTTCAATTTCGATCGGTTTGTATTTACACCACATTTTAATGTTCATAATTTTATACCAAGATAATTGTTTAAAATCCTAATTTACTTAGAAATAGTTTTCGCCCATATATTTAACTTAACGTACGAGTACGGGTGTAACACTAATTACTAATTAAACATGTACTTAATCAGCATTTTATTCAACTCATAATAAATTAACGTTTTATTCAACTACACGAAATAACACGTATGGTTTCTTGAAACTTCTTTGAACAACAACTCTTATTAAATGTTTAATTTTTTATTACTCCTACAAACTTTCAATGGTCAACTATCTTATCTTAGATCCATGACAAGGGATGATGATTCTAAAACCTATTTTTGATACCCATTTTAAAGACTTTTCATCTCTAATGATAAAAATATTAAGTCCTAAAATTAGATTTAGTCCTTAACAAAATCCTAAAATTGAGACTTCGCTAAGGACATTGCTTGTTCATCACTCACGGAAGTGAGCCACAATGGAAGGAAATGTGAGGGAACATCTTTCCCTCCCTGGTGCTTGTCCCCCCTTCCCATCAACCTCTTGTCACTACATAATTCCCCTATCCAATGGTCATTTCCTCCTTCCAATTATTTTGATTTATAATTTATTTGATTTTTTAAAAATTATTGGTGAGATATTAATTTTTTTGCAAGAGTGAAGAGATAGTGATTAAATTATTGATTTAAATATATTTCAATTTTTATATAATTATTTATAAAATTTTAAATTTTATTAAAAATAATTAATTAAAATAATTATTATATTTCAAAATTATTTATAAAATTTTAATTTTTGATAAAAAATAATTATTTAAAAGTAGGGTGAAAACACTAGACAATATAAGTAAAGCCACAAAGTAGAAACCCAAAACACATTATGTATGCATGAAATAAAGTAACATAAACCTAAAACACAATAACATAATAAAGCATAAACAATAGTGAAATGTTAATAATCGTTATTCTCGTCATGCCCGTCTTCTTCCACTTTCTTGTTCCATAAGTGTTGTACTATATCTTTTTGTAGGCTTCTCGAAATAACCTGACACTTCAAGCCTTGGTACCTACTCATGAATCCATGCATATCACGTATTCCATCGCGTTGCACATCTGTTTCCATCGGTGGCCTCTCATAAATTTGTGCTTTAGCTGGACGAGTTGGGATCTCATCTAAGTCAAAGGCAACCAACTCATCTTCTTCGCGTTCATCTTCGAGTATCATGTTGTGCAAAATTACACAAGCCATCATGATATAATTTAGATCTTCCCGATGCCACCCACGGGCAGGACCTCGCACAATAGCCCAACGCGCTTGTAAAATTTCAAAAGCTCTCTCCACATCCTTCCGATATGCCTCTTGCATCTTTGCAAAATGTTGTTGTTGTGGCGTGCCGGGGTTGGATATTGTCTTAACAAATGTCGCCCAACGAGGATATATACCATCAACTAAATAATATCCGTTGCCGTAATGCCTTCCATTAACTTCAAAGTCAACTTGATGATTTCTACCTTGACATACATCATCAAACAATGGTGATTTCGCAAGGACATTGAGATCATTTAGAGATCCCGGAAGCCCAAAAAAGGCATGCCAGATCCAGGTATCGTAAGAAGCCACCGCCTCTAGAATGATTGTTGCACGTCCTTTATAGCCAGTAAATTGTCCCTCCCATCCTTTAGGACACGCCTTCCATCGCTAATGCATACAGTCGAGGCTCCCGAGCATACTAGGGAACCCTCTTTTTTTAGCTTTGGCTAGCAATCTATGCAGATCTGATGCAGTTGGACGATGAAGATACTCTTCTCCATAAACAGCATAGATAGCTCGAGAGAACCTCTTGAGAATCTCTATGCTTGTTGATTCAGCTATACCCCAAGTGTCGTCAAAAAGATCTGCCACTGTACCGTATGCTAGTTGTCTTATAGCACATGCCACCTTCTGTATCGTAGAGAATCCAGGTCGGCCGGTGGCATCACATTTCTGAATGAAATAGTCATCATAGTTAGTAATCCCACTCATAATCTTTTCACATAAATGCGTATGCATTCTGAAGCGATGGCGAAATGTACTCGGTGAGTAAGTACATGGATTGGCAAAGTATTGGACATGGAGCAAGGCATGCGCACTCTCTCTATGACGCCGTATGTAACTCCGGCCAGGCACAGAACCGCCCCATTGTGACGATTCTTCATCAGCTCTTTCTTGCTCGGCATTGAATGCAGACATCATTACCAACGAACGACGACGCCTAGATTTATCTTCTCGATCATGCTTGGACATTAAATTACGTAACATATCCATTAATCAAGCAAAGCAAAAGGATAGAAATATTGAAAATTATGAACTGATGTTTTTTTTTTTTGGGTGGAGATTGTGCAGAATATACTCCTTCTTGACCCTTTTTATTGAAAAATTTTGTTCAGTATATTGTAAGAGTTATCATAAAAATTATATCCATAATTCAATTGACAAATAAGAATGTGACATATGGCAAAAAATCCTATCCATAAAAATCCTATTAAATAACGTGGGGCCCATTAAAATTATTGGTGAGATATTAAATTTTTTTGTTGGAGATAGTGATTTAGTTTTTGATTTAAAATTTATTCAATTTTAAATAATTATTTAAAAATTTTGATTTTTATTGAAAAAAAATTAGTTTAAATAATTATTATATTTCTAAATTATCTATAAAATTTTAATTTTTGATAAAAAATAATTAATTAAAATAATTATTATATTTCAAAATTATTTATCACATTAAAAATATTATAAAAGTTATTAACTTTAAAAAAACTAATTTGATACCTAATTTTTGATACCCATTGTTGGAGATGATTTTTTAGGACCATGCAAAAAGTCTCCATGGGTATCAAAATTTGGTTTTAGGACCTTTAGGACTAGGACCACCATTGGAGTTGCCCTTAGAGAGAGAGAGAGAGAGAGAGAGAGAGAGAGAGAGAGAGCTCTGTCAATTCGAAAATACGAAACGGGACAGAACGAAATTATGTTGTTTTATGACAGAAACGGGACGAGACGGGACGGGACAAAAATACTCCGTCCCATCCCGTTCCGTCCCATTTGCGGAACGCGGGATCTCACGGGACCCATGCGGGACTCGTTGACTAGGAGGAATAAGCGCTGACTAGGCGCCAAGGCCACGGTGAAGGCCAAAATGCATTGTACGTTATTCTTTTTAATATTATTCTATTTTCCGTATAAAAAAGAAGATATTTGAGGTCCCTCAACCAAACAATCGAGAGGTAGTTCTCGATATTTGATTTCTTCTGTTGAAGATTGTTTTAGATATATGTATGGGTGTATTATTTGAATTAAGCACAAAATTGTGTTTTCTTACCTTTAAGAAGCAGAAAGATTGTGGTGAGAGTAAGTCGGACAACAAAATCAAGCATTTTAGAACAGAAAATAGGTTGAAATTTTGTAAAGTTCATTTTAGTGAGTTTTGTGCCACTGCAGGCATAATGAGACACTCATTGTTAGAAAAACTGAAAGAAATAGAGCGGCTAGGAAGTGCACAGAAGACTGATGTGAGTCCTGATGCTATCGCAACAGCACTAGCACAACAGTGAAATGCAGCGGAATATTAAAACAGAAATGAAATGAACACAGAATTAAATACTTATCTACAGCAATATGTTGTAGACAATAAACTTCTCTTATTAAAGAAATATCTTTTTGAAATCGATTACAAAGAAACAATAAGAGAATAACTAAAATAACCAAAAGAACTCTCTCATAAAAACACTCCTCTCAAGTCTATATTTCTTCAGCCTTTCAGAGTGTATATTTCCGTATCTTGTATACTGACTTGGGTCTTGTATTTATAACCAAGTAGTACACGTCTAATGGGTAAGGTTGAGCTTGATCATCAATCTCTTTTATCTCTAATCCTTATCCTTTGTGAGAGTCCTATAAAACAACCAAAACAATACTAAACACATAACAGAATTCGATCAGATAGGTTAGTAATAATAAAAATTAAATATAAAATATTTACATAATATTAAATATAAAGAAAGTAACAAAACATAATTAAGTCAACCTTTTGACTTGGCTAAGTGTGATGCTATCACACTTTCAATCTTCCCCTGTTTTGTTGCTTTCTGTTCAAAAAACAAATCTCAAGCACAATATATATTAACACAATTAACTACGCTAAAGATAATTCAAAACATTATATGAGATGGAGAGCTCGAATGCTCCCCCTAAATACTAGCTAATAAAAACCATAAACCACCATGTTCAAAAACATGTCCAAAACAAACTAAATCAAACCAAGCAAAAGCAAATCACCATTGTTCCTAACAAAGAAGAAATTAAAATTGTTTTTAAGACATAAACCATATCATAACCCATTCAGTTCATGGGTCTGCTCCACTTCTGATTTGGATTGGCATCCATTTCTTCCTGAGTTTCTGCGAGCAATTCCCACCTAAAATCATGACTTACTTCTTGAAACACTCGGCTTGAACTAGCTCCCCCTTTTTGATCAGAAAGCGCATCCTTTGCAGCCAATAATTTGTTCCTCCTAGCTGAAACTTCCTTGAATTGCACCCTCGTATTCAGCATCCATCTCTCCAAAAACTTGACTTCATCTGTGATTACCTTTGATAGATCCACAGGTGGTGAAGGAGATGCACGTACATCGTCAGTAGCATCAACTGGTTCATCTTCATCCACATCTTGAGCATCAATTACAGGATCATCTGGGAAGGCTACAGGAAGATCTACAGTTCTTGTAGGACAATCTAATACAGCCTGAATGTTAAACGGCTCAATCTTATCCACAGACCTATCAGTCATGAGAATTTCTACTCCTTGTTTCAAACACAAACCAGTAATTAAGCAAGGGAAAGGAAGGTCCGAGGGAAGCTCTTTCTCTGCAAACTGAACAATACTACCAAAAATAACTTCACCCAAGTTGAACTCAAGACCATTGAAAATTCTATAGATTAGGTCAGCATGAGGAACTGTAACAATGTTTTTGTTGGAAGATGGTTTCCAGTTGAAGGTTGAAATTTTGAATAAGAAACCACACAAGGAGGTGAGCATGGTACATTTGAATTGTGTGTGCCATGTGGGGTCAAGTCCATTGGTTATAGAGTTGGCAATATCATTTTTTGGTGCCATGGGTGGAAGGATGTGAGGAGAGGGAGTATGGAGGAAAATGTTGATCATAGCAGGAGAGAAAGAAACACTTTGACCACGAACATTCACCCTTTCAAAGCTATCAGACCTAGGATCTTGGATTGATTGGACAAGATTAGCATAAAATTCACTAACAAGTGAAGGGTAATAGAAAGTGGGATATGACACAGAGTGTAACAGTCATTTTTCTTCCAAAAACCTTTTCATGCCAACATCCTCAAAAGTTTTGTCAATGACCCTCTCAACCAAAAATCCTTTCTTTCTAAAGAACCCAAATCTTTCCTTAACCGACTTAGACATATATTTCTCAGGAGAGTGGGGGCTTACCTTTCTTGCGGATGGCTTAGCTCTTGGGGAATGCCTAGGCTTAGGCAATTTAGCTTTAGAGGCACTAGACCTTCTTAGGCTCCTTCTTGGTGAGGATGCAGATGTGAGTACATCTTCAGCAGCATCCTTCTTTTCAGTTTCTAACTCTTCTCTCCCAAGCTTAAAAGTTTCATCCTCTGCTTCATCATCATCTGACCCAATGTCAGATGCTTGGGCAGAGATAGTCCCTGCAGCTTTAGCCTTAGCTTGCCTCACTTTTCCTTTGCCTTTCTTCAGATCCAAAAGGGCTTGCAGGGGGATGTGCGCAGTCTCATCATATTCTTCAACCTCATCACCCTCAAAATTAATTCCGAATACCGGTTTCTGGTGAAGGCGAGAAGGAACAAGCTGGGGGTTAGCGGAGGAGGATGGGGTTGGAGATGCATTAACATCTGCGGTAGCATGAGCGGGGACTATTGAGACAAAGCAATCCTTCTAGCATGTAAGTCTTCGGGCGTCGCGGTGATGTGGGGGAAGACATCTCCAAAGTCACGATCAGCGAGATTCAATAATATCCTCGGCTTCCTTCAACTCCTCAACCTCTACTGATTGAGACCTTCTTGAAACAACTTTGTAAGCCTCAACATTCTCTTCTTCGAGTCCTCTTGTGAGAATCACTTGAATAAAGCTGTCAAACTACTCTCATACTTTCTCTTACGAGGCAAGAGGTTTGCAGGAGCTTCCCAACCACTAGCCTTTGCTTTTCCTCTCTTTCTTTTGAGATCGGCGAGAGGGATCAAAGTCCTCATCATCGTCTTCAATGAAATCGGGTTCGGCCATGTTAGGGGCGTACCTTAGGAGTATAGTCCCCATGTTGGGAGAAAAACCCCTCTGCCGCAAAGACCGGTTAGGGCCTCTGGCGGCCCGCCATTGCACCCACGGACTTCAAATCCCGGGATTATCGGCATCAATGGCATTGTCTTGAGCACACAGGAGCGACATTGATACGGGGAAGCTTCGGTGTCGGCGAACAGTTCCACTGCGGCTTCGGTTGGGGCCACCGGAGATGGAGGGGGCGAGCGATTGGCAGTTGGAGAGGAGGGATTGGTCGGAGACGCCATGGACAGAGGAGTAAACAGAACGAGGCTTTGGAATTTCTAAGGGTTTTGAATTTTGTTTTCTAAGGCCGGTGAGGGTTTAATGAGAAGGGAGAGTTAGTATTTATTTGATGTGATAGCACATCATTAACTCCTACTAAGCTTAGGTCACTGTAGAGTTTTAATTGGATTTGAACTAAGCTAATCCTAATTCCCTTTGGCCGGTTGGACTACTTGGAGTAAAAGAGTTCTTTAGCAACTTTGGGAATTTAGATGATAAAGATAAAATTTTATTTTTAGATAATGTATATACCATAGATGTATAAAAAATCCACAGACTTATACTCCCCCTAAACATATGGACATTTTATAATTTATTTTTTTTGGTAATTTCGTTGAGCATAAAATAATTTAACAAAAATCAATTCAGAGTAGAAAAGCATTTGATTGGGATTTTCACCAAGGACCAGGTTGACAGGAAAAATTCTAAAAACTAATGATGCATAATTTACACACATGTGAAGGATAAATCTCAGTATATGCGTGGCATAGTATGTGATTACATCAAGGTACGCATTTCCTCTAAGAAAGTCAATGAATCAGAATCTTGTCTTGCTTGGCCTCTAGAATGCTTCCACATACAATTTTTTCGTGGAAAAATATATTATGGGTAGCTTTCACTCTTCTTAAACTCATGGATAGTCCTCTTTCGAATGATCTTATCAATTTGACTCAAACTTTCTCTTGAAGTCATTTTGATCACATTGAAATGACTTCATACCATGGATGGAGTAGCTGTTTCCCAAACATTTTATTTTTTATTTTTGCACCCACCAAGAGACATCTAGTAAGATAATTTTAGAGTCAACTGTTGTTGACTACTATATAAGAAGGATTCACAATTCAGAGAGGAAACACAACAAAGATGTAATACAAGTGACCACACTGAGATAAATCATGCAATGTATTTTTTTTTTATTAATATTGTAGTATACAGGTGTTAGATATGATGTGATCACACAGGGGATCACATCATTAAATTGCACACAAACTCAGAGATTTCCTTAGAGTGGAAAATCTCTGAAAATCAAGGGTTTTGGTGAAAATGTCGGTCAACTGTTTTTCAGTGCTAATTGATTCCATGCTAATAATTTTTTGCTCAACAAGATCACGAATAAAATGATGTCTAATGTCAATATGTTTAGTACGTGAGTGTTGAACAGGATTTTTTGATATTTCTATGGCACTTAGATTATCACAAAAAACAGTTAGGATTTTACTTTTAAGACCATAATCTTTAATCATCTGATTCATCCAAAGGAGTTGAGAACAACAATTCCCTACAGCCACATATTCTGACTCAGCAATAGAAAGGGATACACAGTTTTGTTTTCTACTATACCAAGATACTAAGTTGTTTCCAAGATAAAAGCAACCTCCAGTTGTGCTTTTCCTATCATCAGTGTTGCACACTTGATCGAGTCACTGAATCCTACCAGATTTGTATTGGTTTCTCGAGTATAGCTTAGCCCTAAATTGATATTTCCACCTACATATCTAATAATTCTTTTTACAGCTTTAAGGTGGGATAATTTGGGACAAGCTTGATATCTAGCACACAAGCAAACACTAAACATGATGTCGGGACGACTTCTTTGAAAGGTACAACAAGCTTCCAATCATGCTTCTATATAAGGTGGGGTCAACGTCCTCACCATTTTCATCTTTGCACAACTTTTGGGAAGATCCCATAGGAGTTTTAAAGTGAGAGGCATTGTCAAGAGAGAATTTTTTAACCAAGTTTTTGGCATATTTACTTTGAGAGATGAAAATTCCTTCCTTATTTTGTTTTATTTGAAGTCCTAGAAAGTAGGTTAATTCACCAACCATACTCATTTCAAAGGTGGTGGTCATACTTGTGACAAAGTAGTCTAACATATCTTTGGAAGATGATCCAAATACAATGTCATCAACATAAATTTGGGCCACTAAGATTCCTACATTTTCTTTTAAAATAAATAAGGTTTTATCTACCTCACCTCTCTTAAATCCCATTTGTATGAGGTGTTCAGTTAGCCTCCCATACCAAGCTCTAGGGGCTTGTTTTAATTCATATAGGGCCTTTTTAAGCTTATAAACATGATTAGGAAAATGGGGATCAGTGAAGCCCTTAGGTTGTTCAACATAGGCTTCTTCATTTAGGACACCATTTAAAAAGGCACTCTTAACATCCATTTGATGTAGAGTTATGTCCAAATAGCAAGCAATGGCAAGTAAAAGCCTAATTGACTCTATCCTAGCAACAGGAGCAAATGTTTCTTCAAAATCTATTCCTTCTAATTGGGTGTAACCTTGGGCTACAAGCCTAGCTTTATTTCTGGTAATTTGACCATTTTCATCAGTTTTGTTCTTATAGATCCACTTAGTTCCTATTACATTTCCCCCTATAGGCCTAGGAACTAAAGTCCATACTTCATTTTTCTCAAATTGATTTAGTTCTTCTTGCATAGCAATAATCCAATTATCATCTTTCATAGCTTCTACAACATTCTTAGGTTCAATATTAGAAACAAAACAACATGAACTAACCTTGTTTACTTGAGATTCAACACAGCTTAGCCCGGCCCGACTCACGGTAGTTGACCACTAGACTTTTCCCTTGTGCTAATTTTTCGTTTACATCACCCACTACTTGAGATATTGGGTGATTCTTTTTCCTCTGCTATTTGGGTATGTCTTTAGTCCTATCCAACTTTCCTTCTTCACATTGAGAATCTTGATTACGAACCGCATTTTGTTTGCCGGATGTAGGTGATGATGTGCTCGCATCGGTACACACGCATCATTTTCTGCGATCCATTTCTTTGCATCTGTTCGGTTGATTACGAGTTTCTGCATTGTCTCTATACAATCGAGACATCATCTTCAAGAGATTTTATATTTAGGTCGACGGTATCATCAAATGTAACATTAATTGATTCCATAACGATTTTAGTTCTAAGGTTGTAAACCCTATATGCACGACTATTTGTGGAATATCCAAGAAAAACAGCTTTGTCACTCTTGGAATCAAATTTAGATAGATAATCTCTATCATTTAGAACATAGCATATGCATCCAAAGACATGAAAGTACTTGAGAGTAGGTTTTTTACCGAGGAGTATTTCATAAGGAGTCATGGTTGATCCAACTCTAAGATAAACTCTGTTTCCTATATGACATGCAGTGTTAAGTGCTTCAGCCCAAAATCGTTTAGAGATGTTCTTAGAACTAAGCATGACACGGGCCATCTCTTGTAAAGTACGATTTTTCCTTTCTGCAGCTCCATTTTGTTGAGGAGTTTTCGAGGCTGAAAAATCATGGGTGATTCCTTTGGAGTCACAAAATTTTGAGAACAATGTGTTCTCATATTCAGTTCCATGATCAGACTTAATTTTGATAACTTTCTTCCCATACAATTTTTTCACCTTTTTATACCACACTTTAAATACTTCGAGTGCTTCAGATTTTTCTTTTAAATAGAGCACCCAAGTATACCTAGAGAAATCATCTACACAAACAAATGAATATTTCTTTTTACCTAAGCTTTCAACCTCAATTGGTCCCATAAGATCAGTATGTATTAATTCTAAAATTTCAAATGTGGAACTTTGATCCACTTTTGGATGAGAGGCTTTGGTTTGCTTCCCCTTCTGACAAGGACCACACACACTAGATTGTTTAAAGTCGAGCTTGGGCAAGTGTTTAACAGCATCAAACCTAACTAATTCTTCTATTTTCCTATAGCTAGCATGTCCTAATTTTTGATGCCACAGTTCAAGTTCATTTGTTTTGGAGCTAAGGCGGGATAAGTTGTCACCAAATTTGTAACAATTATCTTGAGACCTTACTCAGGTGAACAAACATTTATTAGTGTTATCAAACACTTTACATTCATGTTTGTCAAAATTGACATGTAAATTGTCATCACATAGTTGACTTATACTAATCAAATTAGCTTTCAATCCTTCTACATGATAGACATTTTTCGGTTTGGGCATGTCATTTTACACATAAAGTACCTTTTCCAACAATCTTACCTTGTGCTCCTCCCCCATAATTTACATTCCCTCCTTTGATAGTGACGTAATCGGTGAGAAATTCAGCATTACTGTCATGTGCCTTGAGCACCCACTATCGAAGTACCATGAGCTAGCAATCTTTGCTCTTGAGAGAGGTAAACACTACTTTGCATTCCATGTTTTTCTTTTCAACCCATACGAAGGACCGGGTTTTTGGCGATGTGAGTTGTGATGTGAAGCATTCGTTCGCTCATCGAGGAACATCTTTCCCGGATCACGAATCCTCTTGTAATGTAAAGGTCTTATATGACCTGGTAAGAAACTTGATAATGGCACACGAATCTTTTCTTTTTGGTTGATGATTTTTGGTTATAAAAAGTTTTAGGTTTTGAGGAACTACTTTCTCCCTCTCTCAAAAAATTTGATTCAAAACCAAGACATGTTTTTGAAAACTTGCTCACTTTGAGAATCTCATCAAGAGTTGCCTTTCCAAAAGATTCTTGTTTTTTCAAAAGTTTTCTTGGCCTCTGTGAGTTCGGTTTTTGTTTTCTCGAAGCTCAATGTCACGTTTAGTGAGCAGAACCTCAAGTTTGGCAATTGAATCTTTTTGATTATCATTTTCAGTAGATACATTTTTCAGTTCATCTTTAACTTTAGATAATTCAGTAGAAAGTTTTTCAGTTACCTTTTCAAAGACAGCAATCTTTTCAACACGCTTTTTCCAATCGGCATATAGTTCAGCATAGGCATCCAGTAGCTCGTTATAGTTTTCATTATCTTCTTCTTCATTTTCGGACTTACGTTTCGGTGAAGAGGTATAACAGGTTTATAAAAGATTCGAGGAAGATGTGATAGTAGATGTGATAACATACGAAGCTACATCAGTTGATGTTCATGATTTGGAGGCGAGATTTCCATAATTGCTAAGTTTAGCGATTCATCTTCGTCCTCACTATCACTAAGGGTCGCACTTAGGCTCATCCCCTTTTTCTTCAGAGTATTGGCACATTCATTTGCATAATGCCCAAACCCTTTACAGGCTCTACACCGAACAGTTTCAGATCTATTTTTAGAAAAACTAATTGGTTTCTTGAAAGTACTCTCATTATCCTCTTTTGGTTTATCAAACGTAGTTGGTTTTCTAGAAGAAAATTTGGTGTCCCTTTTGTTTTTGAGAAAAGAAGTAAATTTTTTAGTCAAAAGAGCAACATCTTCATTTTCCAAATTTGAAATATCAATTTCATTTGAGATTTCCTCAATTTCTTTTGGAATTGAGGATGCTTTAGAAAGAGCAGAAGCAAGAGCAACACTTTCAGCTTTATGTTGTTGCTGAATAGAAATGTTCAATTCAAACATGGTTAGCTTACCCTCAAGAGTATCTAGAGCCATGGTTGCAGTGTCATTTGCTTCTTCAATGGCAGCTATTTTAATGTTGAACTTATCAGTGACAGTCCTTAACATTTTGCATACTAGTCTAGCATTTGAAATAGGCTCACCTAGTGAGAGACATTCATTTGAAATTTCTCTTATTCTAGCAGAATAGCTTTTTATATCCTCAGACTCATTCATCCTCAAGTTTTCAAACTTGGTCATGAGAATTCTCAACCTAGTGGCTTTGACACTATCATCACCCTCACAGTGAGCTTTCAATATATCCCAGGCTTTCTTTGCTATATTTTGATTTAAAACAAGTCTAAACATGTGTTCATCCACATGACTTGAAATAGCACCAAGAGCCTTGGAATTGTAGTTAGCACTAGTGACCTCATCAGTGGTCCATTCTTCCTCAGGTTTAATTTTATACACCTTTTCGGAAGTTTCACCCTCTTCTTCTTTATTTTTCATTTCAACCTTAGGAGGGGACCATGGAATAATAATGCTAAGCCATGCTCGTTCATCAATTGCTTTGATGAAGAGACGCATCTTAGCTTTCCAGATGGGATAGTTAGTTCCATCTAAAACCGGGGGACGGTATTGACTCAAGTGTCCTTCCATAATGACCACTCTTCCTTGGATCTCACTCAGTGAAGTCGAGTGTAGCTCTGATACCAATTGAAAGAAATGGAGCGGCTAGGAAGTGCACAGAAGACTGATGTGAGTCCTGATGCTATCGCACCAGCACTAGCACAACAGTGAAATGCAGCGGAATATTAAAACAGAAATGAAATGAACACAGAATTAAATACTTATCGACAGCAATATGCTGTAGACAATAAACTTCTCTTATTAAAGAAATATCTTTTTGAAATCGATTACAAAGAAACAATAAGAGAATAACTAAAATAACCAAAAGAACTCTCTCATAAAAACACTCCTCTCAAGTCTATATTTCTTCAGCCTTTCAGAGTGTATATTTCCGTATCTTGTATACTGACTTGGGTCTTGTATTTATAACCAAGTAGTACACGTCTAATGGGTAAGGTTGAGCTTGATCATCAATCTCTTTTATCTCTAATCCTTATCCTTTGTGAGAGTCCTATAAAACAACCAAAACAATACTAAACACATAACAGAATTCGGTCAGATAGGTTAGTAATAATAAAAATTAAATATAAAATATTTACATAATATTAAATATAAAGAAAGTAACAAAACATAATTAAGTCAACCTTTTGACTTGGGTAAGTGTGATGCTATCACACTTTCAAAAACACAACAACAAAATGGATGAACATGACTATTTTCGAGAGAGCACGTTGTATCCTTCGTAAGATCAAAGACCATAGAGATATACAGGGCTTAGTGGAATCCATATTGATAACACTGAAATCAGAGAGATATATAGGGTCGAGATATGCGGGACGGGAACGGGACGGATGAAACCGCACCATGTTATTCCGCGACGAAAACGGAATGAGACGGGACGGGATGAAACGGGACGGGACGAGACGGGATAAAACGGGATGGGACTAAAATACTCCATCCCATCCCGTTCTAAATCTATTACGGGACAAAACGTCTCAACGGGACTGTCCCAACTTTACTACTCTATTACTACTATTATTATTTTGTTCATCTCTTTTTTCTAGAACTAGAACTAGATTTATTTAATTTGTGATCCAAATGAGTGTTCTTTTACACACATTATCATGTCTTTTATTTAAGTCATTCAATGGCAGTGACATTCAAATTAAGAAGCCAATCCATATTTTGAACACTCGTATATTTTGTTTAATTTTCGAATTTAATCATTGTTATTTATTTTCAGCTTTTTTAACTATTATATTTTAGATACATACTCATTTTTTCAAAAAAAATCTAAAGTACGATGATTAAAATTGCTAATTATCTTAATTTTCACTACTTTTGAGAAAAATAAATGCGTATTTTAAGTATAAGGATTAAAACTGCTATAAAATAACAATGATTGTTAAAACCAAAATTTAAAACATAATTATTTATTTATTATTCTCTATCCTTGTTATTTCATAAAATTTTATTTCGTGTGGAACAAATAGATGGAATATATATACAAAATGGTTAAAAAAATAAAAAACAAATAAAAAATTTCAATAGTGACTCGCTATGAAATGTGAAGAGGCATACTCCTTCCGTCCCACGATAATTTATAAAAAGACATCTTTTGAGCATCTCACAATAATTTACAAAGTTTCAAAATGGAAATGAGACCCACTTGTCTCTACTCACAACCATTACCCACTTACTCTACTTTCTCTCTCCTACCCAACCATCTATATTCACAACACATCACCTTTATCACTTTTCTCCTTAATTCTTGTGTCATTCTATTTTTTTTTCCACTACTCACACACATACACACATTCACGCACAGAAGCGCCTAGGAGATAAATCCTAGGGAGAGAAAGTCTTCCCTCTAACTTTTGGGGGGATCGAACTCATAACCTCCAGATTGGAAGCCATGAGCTCAAGTCAACAGACCAAATTCCCATGTGCTTGTGTCATTCTAATTTTTTTTTCACTACTCACACATACACACACATGCACACACAGAAGCGCCTAGAAGATAAATTTTAGGGAGAGAAAGCCTTCCCTCTAACTTCTGGGGGGATCGAACCCATGATCTACAGGTTGGAAGCCATGAGCTCAAGTCAACAGGCCAAATTTGTGCATATAATCATTAATCATGGGATGTGAGGGAGTATATATTAATACTCCCTCCGTCTCCGTCCCAGAAAACCTTCCCCATTTTGAATAGTAGCAAGTCAACCAATGCAGACTTTGATCAAACTTTAATATCAATCTATTTATTTTAATGAAATTTTAATAATTGCTATTGATAAATCATTTGATTATTTTATGGATAACAATTTTTAGATTTTTATTATAATAAGTAAATTGATATTAAAATTTGGTCAAAGTTGAACTTAGTTGAACTGAGTTCATATTAATCGGGTAAGATTTTATGGGACGGAGGGAGTATATCCCTTATATAGCTTACATATATGAACAAACTAGAGCAGAGCTCGTGTCCAAGGATACATGTGTTTTTTTTTTTTAATTAATTTTTTTTTTTAATTTAATTTTTTTTAAAGAGCAAAATAAAAAAGGGACAACTTAGTTAATTATAGGGATGGCAACGGGGCGGGTTCGGGACGGGTTCTTCATTTCCCAAACCCGCCCCTATAATCATCTACCCTGTCCCGAACCCGCCCCGCCCCGTGACTTGGCCTACCCGAGCCCGCCCCGCCCCGCCCCAATTAAGCTTGAAAAACCCAAAAATTTAAAACATATACCAGAAACAGAAACAAAACAGAAACAGAAACAGAAACAGAAACAGAACAGAAACAAGTTCCCCTAGTGGTTGCTCATCTTGAATTGAAACGAGTGCAACTAATTTCCTATTAACATCACCGGCCCTTGACACTCCCCATCATCTACAATTCTGAGTATGCACCTTCTTCCCCTTCTGCTATTCCCCTCCCTTTCTGTCAATTCTTGGTCTCATATTTGTTTATGCACAAGCAGCAGCATCTAAATACAACTTGTAGAAGCTCCTTCTATGATGGATATTTTTTGCGCTAGAAAGAAATATGCCTAATCTGATGCCTGGTATCATGGATAACCATTTACTTTATCCCCGAGTAACAATGCCTTAAAAAGAAATATGCCTAATTTGATGCGTTTCTCACAGAGAAAACTTTTATTTGTTGACATGGTTTTCTTTGGAAGAATATATTTCCTATTTGTAACTATGAAGTTTCCTCATTGATGGATGTTCAGATTTGATGAATGTTCAGATTTGGCAAGTCTTTGCTTCAGCTGTTGTGTTAAGGAGAGAAGAGGAGAAGAGGAAAGGAACTGGTGCCGTGGTGCGTATTACGTATAAAGCAGCAGGGGTATTTCAGTAATTTCATAGGTAATCGGGGCGGGTCCGGGGCGGGTCGGGATAAACCCGAACCCTATAAAAACCCGACGGGTTTTCAAAATTGAATCCCAAACCCGGCCTATTAGGGTCGGGTCTTTTCGGGTTTGGGGCGGGTTCGGGTTTTTTGCCATCCCTAGTTAATAAGGACAAAAAAAAAAGAGGTGGTCTTCCATGAGAACAAAGGGATCTGTCTCATGCATGAGACGGGTCGACCCATGACCCATGGGGCATGATCCGTCAAATGGGCTTAGGTTCTGGGCAAAATCAAAATCAAAATCGCATATGTAAAAATCAAATTCCGACTTCGTTAACCGTTGGATCGTCGTGAAACTTCTGGGCTTTGGTCGCATCCCCTAGGCGCACATGATGACCGTTGGGATCTTTCAAATAATTGCCGGAGAGGGAGAAATGGCCGGCGGCGAAAACTGGCGAAAATCTCCAAAAATTCGCTATATTAAAAATCAAATTCCCGCTTCATTAACCGTTGGATCGTCGTCAAATTTCTGGGGTATGTTCGCATCACTCAGGCGCTCATATTGACCGTTGGGATCAGCAAAATAATCAGTAATAGTGTTTTTTTTAAAAAAATTTTAATTTTTTTTTTTTTTTCGGTTTGTGAAAAGTAATAGTTACTATAACATAATGTAATAATTGTATGCATATAAAGTAATAGTTTGTATACATTAAAGTAATACATATATACAGAAAAGTAATAGTGTTTTTCCCTATGTTTTTTTCGTTTGGCAAAAGTAATACTTATTATATCTAAAATGTAACAAACATGTTATTTATATGTAATAGTATTTGTACATAATTGTAACACATATGTATAGATATCTATATGTTTTCAAACAATGAGTTCAAATTTATCATGATATATGTAAAAGTATTACATTATCTATAGAAATATGTTACAATTTCATCTATCAAAGTGTTACATTTACTTGTATAAACTATTACATTCATATACATAAGTTATTACATTTGCCAAACGAAGAAAACATAGGAAAAAATATTATTAATTTTCTGTATATATGTATTACTTTAATGTATACAAACTATTACTTTATATACATACAATTATTACATTATGTTATGTTATAAGTAGCTTATTACTTTTCCCACTATTTGTTGGTGAAGCCCGGGCCAAGGCGTGGAATGACTTGGGGCGGCCAGCCTTGATCTGGCGCCCAGGCGCGGGTCATGGATCGTAGCCGTCTACGAATGAGACGAATTTATTCAAATGTTACCGCGTGAGTTTTTATCGAAAAAAAAAAAAAAAAAAAAAGGGCAACTTAATAAAAACAAAATAAAAAATTTAGCATATGACGAAATCCCGCCTTTCCATCTAGTTAGTTACTAAACTCTAACTGTCTTCCCTTTCCCCTGCGGCTGCCAGTTCCAATTCTCTCACACACATACACACAATGCGAAACCCTTTCCTCCTCCTCCTCCTCCTTCTTCCTTCCTTCTTCGCCATCCCAATCCATTCCACTTCCTTCCAATCCCAATCCCACCGCTTCACTAAATCCGCCGCCCTCCATCAAACCAATGAATCGCAACAATACTTCCAAGTAACCCACCCCCTCCCCTCCGACCACCTCACTCCGTCGTGCTCCGTCTCTTTCCTCAACCACTCCTTCGCCTACACTTACGGCCATCCGCCGGTCACCGCTCCGTACTCCCCGCCTCCGAACTGTACCTGGTCCCACGCTGTCCTCGAGTTCCATGTCTACTCTAAGGGCGAGCAGTATGATCGCATTTCCGGCGTTTGGCTTGACGGAGTGGAGTTGCTGCGTACAAGTACAGCCGAGCCGAATAATTACGGAGTGTTCTGGAAAGTTCGTAAAGATATTACCAGGTATTCCTCTCTCCTTCAGCAATCTAATCTTACTCTCGCCGTTATGCTTGAGAACCTGATCAACGATGAGTTCACCGGCGTTTATCACGTCAACGTTTCTGTAATTTTTTACGATGATAACGTCGTTAGGTTTCCGTCATCTGGACTTTCTAGTTTAATAAAGCCAATCAGGAAGTTAGGTTATGGGAAATCAGAGGTTAAATCCAAGGAATTTGAAAGAAATCAAGTAAATAAATCTGAAGAAAGCAGTAGAAAATTGAGGAATGTGTACCAAAACCCAGCCGATCTAATAGTTCCGATATCCGGAAATGTATCGGAGGAGCTTTGGTTTAGAATTAAGAATGATTCTGATGTGTATACAAGTGAAATTCAAATTCCTCCAAATACTTTCAAAGCCGTGCTTGAGGTCTATGTTTCATTTCACGGTGATGATGAATTTTGGTACTCAAATCCACCTTATTCATATATGGAAGCAAACAATTTGACTTCGGGGCGAGGAAATGGGGCTTTTCGTGAGATTCTTGTGACAATTGATTCAAACTTGGTTGGATCCGTGATCCCTATTCCTGTGATATTCACTGGTGGGATTAATCCATTGTTTTGGGAACCAGTTGTTGCAATCGGAGCTTTTGATCTGCCTTCTTATGATTTTGACTTGACACCATTCTTAGGGCTTCTTTTGGATGGGAAGAGTCATTTGTTTGGTCTTGGTGTGGCTGATAGTATTTCATTTTGGCTTGTTGATGCTAATCTGCACCTTTGGTTGGATCCCGGGTCAGTCGAGGTTCAGGCCGGAGTTGCTGAATTCAAAATTCCCCCTCTAAAGATTGAACGGAAGCTGGAGTTCCAACAACTTGATGGAACATTCAAGATAAAATCAAAGAGAAAGAATAGTATTGTTTCATGGGTAAATTCAAGTGCAGGTAATTTAACAACCGAATTCTCTGAAAAGATCAAATTTAAGAATGTGATAACGTTTCAAAACAATGGTACTGTGAAACTGGTTGAACAAGAAGTCAAGGTAAAGACTAAAGTTAAGATTGAAACTGATTCAGGTAACTCGGTTAGTAAAACAAAAGTTAAGAGAAGATATCCTCTTAGTCTTTCAATAACAAATCTACCTAAATCAGAAAATGATACATATGTGGTGGTCACAACTGTCGCTCATGGCCTGAAGGATAAGTATTCTGAAGAGGATATTTCAAGCTCTTTAGATACTACTCAAAACGCGACTGGCTGGATGTTGGTTAAAGATCATTCTGTTCTTTCGGGTGCTGCTGAAAGTTATCAGACATATGATTATGAAGATGAATTTGGTTGTTACTCGAGAATTGTTTCAACTTCCAATGGTAAGGTTGTTGGAGATAATACGAGTGCTCCTTGTGCAGCTTCCTTCTAAAGACATTTCATAATGTTGTTCTTCCACTGGAGGGGTACTTGTTTCCAGAACTTCCTCTGTCTTTTTTCTGTTTACACATTTTTAATCTTGTAGATCCTTGGTGATGTTTTTGTAGTATTTTTTTTTTTTTTGGTGAAGGAAGCATGAGCTTAGTTCTTATGCAGCATGGCATTCAAGTAATGCTCTTTTCTGTTACCTTTTTTTTTCTCTGAAGTAGATATTCTGTAAAATAAGAGCAATGTTTGCTGCATGCTGAATCTTGAATTTACCTTATCCTTGACACTATGCAGTACGGTTACATTTCAGTTTCCAGCATTCTGGCTCTGTATCTTTTTTTTTTTTTTTTTTTAATTTGATTTGAGGATGTTGATATTCAGTTTGCATATATTTTTCTTCATTAAGACTTTTGTTTGTATATATCCTTCAAGGTGAGAAATAGCATAAATTTCTTCTACCATGGGGAAAAATAATGATACTCTTTTTTATTTTTTAAAAGAAAATCGAACCAGAAGATTACACTAAGAGGTTGGTCAATGAGTGATGCAGCAAACCTGGCCATTACACTCCTCATACTTGCCCAACAGATTTCGAGTCTGTCGACGCTTTTAGCAAAATTAGTCGTTTTACATTATACTCTCTCCCTTCCACTTTAAACCCGGATCAACTTTTTGGACACAGTGATTAAGGAAAAGTAAAGTAGGGAGAGAGGTGTTGTAAGTATAAAAGTAAAATAGTAACTTGATTAGCGTTGTGAGTATAAAAGTAAAGTATGAGTGAAAATGAGTGGGAGGAATAGTAAAGATTCTTTATCATTTTAGAAAATCCGGTTTAAGATGGAAAATGAGTGGGAGGAATAGTAAAGATTCTTTATCATTTGGAAAATCCAGTTTAAGATGGAACGGAGGGAGTATATTCAAAAAATTTCTCAAAAAATCATAAAAGCGAAAGATCTGAAAAGTCCGGTTTGAGGTGAAACGGAGGAAGTATATTCATAAAACTTCTCAAAAAATCGTAAAAGCGAGAGGTTTGAGGTGGAGCGGAAAAGGAAGTATATGCATAAAACTTCTCAAAATCATAAAAGCGAAAGGTTTGGATGAAGTACATTCATAAAACTTCTCAAAAAATTATATAGAAGCGAAAGATAGCCCTCAACAACAAGGTGAAGAGCGTTGCGCTCTACCAAGTCAGAAAGACGGGCTTTCGTGGCAATTTTGTTTTGAAAACATAAGTTAATTTTGAAAAACCTTATGAAATCATTGATCAAAATGTAAGGATTTCTCCCGTAACTATAGGGATCTTCAATATTCCCGTTCATGATTTAGGGATTTGATTTCATTGAAATCCTTTCCTTATTGTATATGGGAAACTGATTTCTGAATGTGGTCCATTTCTATGTACATATTCATCCCAAATTGAGATAATTTCTCTCAATCAAGAGAGAATTTCTCTCAATCAAATATTGTGTCCGTGAACTTTGTGATGGACAAAGAGCTATAAATAGGACACAATGCTCTTCATCTTGGGTCACCAAACCTACTCTCACCTTTAGAAATATAGTACCATCACCGTAGGAAGAGTTAAGGTTTAGAAACCCAAAGGTGTCCTCGGCGCCGGTCGATCGAAGCCGATTCCGCATAGCAATGGCTGGAGGTATGATTCCTATAGCTTCCGCTGATTATCTATGACATGTTCATGCTATTAGATTATGTTTAGGCTGAAAATAATCTAACACAAAACACAATTGAACTGGAGTTTTGGTTGGATTGATGAAGGAATTTGGTTTGGCCATTAATATCCTTAGATTGTTTACTCATTTGGTCAATCTTATTTTTCAATTATTTGTAGTCGTGCATATCCATGTTACATGTATTTTCCATTTGTTTAAGAAAAATAGTCTCTCTCATATTTATATGTGTGTGTGTGTGTGTGTTTTCAGAGCACAGAAGAAACAGAGGGTGTGTGTACTTGCTAAGAAAATGGGTCGACCTATTATGCTAAAAGGATATGAAAAAGAAAAAGAAAAAGAAAAAGGAGAAGGAGAAGACAAAATCAGTATGCTGCCTGATGATTTGATCCATCAGATCCTATCATTGATCGATGCCAAGGATGCTATCCAAACAAGCCTACTCTCTACCAGATGGAGGAATGTGTGGAAATCTTTGTCCCATCTCAATTTCAAACGGTGCATTTTCGGTCGAATTACAGATTTTTCAAAGTTTGTTCCGCCATTACAGATTTTTCAAAGTTTGTTCCGCCACAGGGATCACAGGTCAGATCTCTCTGTGTTGAATCTCACCTGTTTTGAGGGAGTAATCCAACGATCCCTCTTGTGCAAGATTATTTCCCATGGAGCATCACATAATCTCCAACAGCTTAACTTTTCTTCTAAAGTTTGTCAACTTCCACCCTCGGTCTTCACCATTCAATCCCTCAGGCAGCTTTCTTTCAAAACACACTTCCGCGGAAGCCTTTCTTTCAAAACAGCTTAACTTTTCTTCTAAAGTTTGTCCTCAGCACTCTTTTTGTTAACCCACTTGTGAGCCTATTCTTTATCCTTACTTTTGACTTGGATCATACATAGGACAGGAGGTTTGTCTCTCATTCTCTCTCTATTTTAGACAAGTGCAGACCTACGTCTGGTGTTTTAGTTGCCAACAGATTTTGAGTCTCTCCTTAACAACCCACTCGGACATATTGACACTTTGGCAAAGGAAGTGGTTTGAATTATTTAATCATTATGAATAAAGATAACAAATTGCTATTTGATCAAAGAAAGACCACTCTTTCATTATATTTACAAGTACTACATCAGCTTATATAGCTTACGGTAATAACAGAAGGATTTATTCAACAAAAACAAATTAGCCAGTAGCAACAACCAAGCTAATCACTACCTAACCATCTATAATTCACCTAATATCATGTTTCAAAATTAACTTACAAAATAATAAGTAATAAATCGCCCACCGAGGGGCTCAAACCCTTGACCACAAGGTTAAGAGCCTTGCGCTCTACCAACTGAGCTAGACGGGCTTATACTATAAGTCAAAAAACACTTTTTCATTATCTTCAAATTGAATTTCCCCCCCAAAAAAATCATTTAAAAGTAGATTTGAAAAGCTTTTGGACATTCGTTGCTGTATTTATGTTGAGGCCTTACGAAATACTCCCTCCGCCCCATTCGAAAAGGTACAAGTTTCCATTTTGGCTGTCTCAATTAAAAAGGTACACACTCAAAATAGAAACCTTTTAACACTTCTTTATTGAACTCACTTATCATACTCACAATAACTATCCACTTACTATTCCCTACCCCAATTTCTCTCCCTTACCTCATTTTTCGTACTCAAAACACTTATCCCACTATACACTTTTCTTACTTCCCGTGCAATGTCAATTTTTTGTATTTTTGTATAGACAGAGGGAGTACTCATAGTTTTGGAAAAGAGAAAGAGAAGAAGATACCTACTAAACAAGAGAACAAAGATCTCGTTTTAAATCTTCTAAAGATGGTGCATATATAAGGATGGATAATATGACAAAACCTGGGGTTCCTTTTAACAAATTTACAAAAGAAAATCATGAATTCGGAACCTATAACATTCAAAGTTGTGTGCTAGGGTTTAGATAATTTGACTTACAAATAGTAATTTTACGCTTACCTTATCCATGGGGACAAGGGTTGATATATATAGTAAGAGAGAGTTGTTGATGATGTCAGCCCTAGGGGATATCTTTGTCTTTTGACCTAGGATACGTGTCCGCATCTGGTGGACTCGTACAATAAAGTAAGATTTACTGCAAAGCGACGTCTTTGATTGGACAAATACATAGGAAACAAGCGATAGTTGGTGCGGCGCCTTACGCGCATTGTAGGCACCTGAGCCACCATTTAATGTGATGGAGACAAGCCGGCTTTTAGCGTCAGTGTAGGGACAGACATTTATCTCACTAGCTTTGACTTTAACCGGGAGTCTTGTATGAGACCGCGGTCATCATAGTTGATGCGGTCTTGGACATCACGATCAGGTCTGCCGCAGTCATCTTATTGACGGTCTTTATGATCGCGCTCTTGACTCTTGCGATATAGGTGCCCGCTGTCTTTGATATGCCACGTCATACTTGGATTTTGGATCAGATCGAGCTTTAAGCCCGGTCTGAAAGGTCCAGGCTCATCATTGGCCCCTAGCTTCGAGCGAGGAATCATTCATGGTCTGAGCGAGGAGCTATATATGCGAAGATCGGTCTGCGGTCAGATCGCTTTCGCAGTCACAAGTGTTGTGTACTTTCGTTGGTCTTGCTTAGACTCCCTTGCGTTTGGCACACGTGAGGGGAGTTTGGTAGAAGTTGGTAGAAGCTTTGGGCTGCTTCCCGAATAAGTTTCATGTGGGCCCCTTTGACTGTTGAGACGCCAGCGCGTGTCAGGTAAAGAAATGACTTTTTCGAATTTCAAGGGGCGCCATAAATGCCAACTGCCATTAATTCAAAATTTTAAAGATTTTCCGTCCGTTCATGTTCGAGAGAAATGTTTGTGGGCTCATTAATACGGGTCGACCCGTATTGGTTGACCTATAAATATAAAAACCCTTCTTTCTTCATACTCTTTTATCACCTTCACAGTTTGAAATCGTCTTTAAAGAGAGAAAAATACTTGCTCAACTTCCTTAAGCACTTCTTTCCATAATCCTTTTTTGTAATTGATTTCTTCTTCCTCCCCTCTTCATCTCTTTGTCCTTTCTGTCTTAGGATGACTTATAGGATGTAGCGTCATGTAGAGCTAGGTGATGGCACCATTCCTGATACCTTTTCCGTTGACAAGAAGTCTGGTGGTATCTATAAGAAGGTAGCTACCTCTTGGGTTAGGTTATTCTTTGAGGCCTTTAAGTATTTCTCGATCAGGTATGACTAGGGAAATTGGGTCCCACCCCAGTTGTGGAAAGCCAAGAAACGGATGTTTTTGTCCGGTGATATGTTGGTGTTGGGGGATGTATACCATCTTAGAAACTTTATCATGGGGGTGTTGTGCAGGTTTCCCCATGAGAGAGATCAGGCTTTGAATGCCGTAGAGCTGGTGAGGAGAGCTAGCGTAGATTATGCTGGTGTGTTGATAACGGACTAGGAAAAAATCCCTCTGGTGGATGAGACCGAGATTTTCGTGGCCCCTGATGCCACTGGTTGCCCGCAGTGGACCTGAACTTGCCTTTGCAGGCAGAACCCTTGACCGCAATTTCACCTGTTGCCCAAATAGAGGCCCAGCCTAGAATGGTGGTAAATCTGGGGAGTAGCAATGATGAACCCATCGATATGGACGTGGTGGAAGCTGGAGGGATAGTGGAGTCATCATCGGAATCATCCTCTGGTCTCATTGGCTCTGATAGCTCGGAGGCGGAGGTTAATGACCGTGGAACCCTAGACCGCATGGCGGTGAGCACAGCACATCGGGCAATTGAGATAGTCAATGCCTTTGCTGAAGGACCGGAGGAGATTGCTGCTGCTCGCGGAAAGAGCCATGCTGGTGCCTCGACTTCCGGTCGCGGTCAGAAGAAGAAGGGAATGCCCTGCCCGGACTGGGAGATGGAGTTGCATACCACTTTTGGTGTTGACCCTAATTCGTTCCATGTCCGCGAGCTGCAGGAGGTGGAGGTTAAGGGAAAATTGAGGCCGGAGACTGTGGCCGATGTCCGCGGGGACAATAAATCTTTCATTTTTTACGGGGTCCAGTTCGAGAACGGACTTAGGCTTTCCCTTGACCCCTTTATCACCCAATTTCTAGATTTCAACAGATGCCTCCCTATATACCCAACCCCAACAGTATTAGTGTTGGGTTTTGGGGTTACAAACGCAGCGGAAGACTTAGAAATAACAACAAAACCCTAGCCCTTAGATCCGTCTAGCATGAAGAGATTAGAAACCATGAAATAGAATTTGCATACCTTAATGCGATTATGTTTATCTTTCTCAAACGGATCTTAGATTCAAATCTTATTTGAATCGATGAACAACCTTCAAATGTTTGAACCGTTGATGAAACTTGGATCTTCTTCTTCCTTGTTCTACCTTGGTGATGAAATCAACAATGGAGATCTTCAAGCTTTAGGAGATAAAGCAACCTCCCTCTAATGGTGATCCACACGCGAACGAACCAAGAACGCTTCTTCTTGATTGCTAGATGATCCTTCCCAATTATTGAAACGATTTCCATAATCAATGGCTAATAATATGGAATTTACTTGGAGTGTTTTTGATCTTTGATTCATAATCTAGATCAAAACATAGAGTTTCATAAACCCTATGTGAGGACCCACCCCAGAAACTGACCCGTGTCCCGAGCTAGAGCGTCCCCAATAGAACTCAAACCACCTAAACTTTTCTAAAACTTTGATTTAACTTACAAATTAAACATACTGAACATAACCATTTCAAAATAACTTCATTCCTCTCTACATGGGAGGAAGAGTTGAATAACTTTAAAAGTAACAACCTGTTTTAATTACAAAAGACTTTGGTTATAACGTAGAAACTAAGTTTTATACACACAAACTCCATAAAGGAATTATACCAAAATACATCTTCTACGCCAACCTATACGTACCCCGACAATCCCAAAATACCACGTCCAAACTCCTTTCCGTCCTCACTTGGCCGGTCCGCCTGTCTCAGGATCTAAAAACATTAAAGGGAGAGGGGTGAGAATAAATCTCAGCAAGCTATTATGAATGCAGCAATATGCCAAGTAAGATGCAACACATAACAAGGTACATCTCACATATTGGTAAAACAGTAAACACCTTCCGTTACCTTTGTTTACCTTTCCCGTCTGAATCATAAGTCGTACCACTGTGGAAGTAATTACTCCACTTATTCCGTGAATGCATATCCACCAGAATCAATATCATATAACCGAGATAGTTATGATTATAACTCATCTCCTGTGAACTGCTTAGGCATATTCACATCTTATAAGACCCGTTTTCCAGGGAACCATATAAGATAGTAGCAACTCTGTAAGGCTTTTGGCTCAATACAGATGCTATAATCCAAGTTTGTGGCCACAGAGGGGGAGAGGTCACATGTATAATGTAATCCGATCACCTTATGAAACAATTCCTCATAAGTGATCGTATTCCATTATACCCCCAAAGATCAGCTGATATAAACACACTCAAGCACATAATAGATACTTGAAATATAATTCACAAAAGGGATAAGCAATATAGCCACATGGTAAAATATACTCATGTTCAACCAATATCATAGTGCAACATTTAAGTGATACACTTTGCATAGCAACATCAATGAATATGTAATCAAGTAAGATAACAAGGTATCATTAACCAACCTTTCATAGTCAATATACAACAATACATGGCCTCTATAAAGGTTCAAGCTCAATTTACCAAGTTGGGGTCACATTTACTAAGTGATCAAACAAGATTTCCAAACGATTTCTTAGTCAGATTTAAAGTGCTTCCGCAATTCCCTTTTAACCAATTAAGGTGTCATTGAGTGGCCCAAGTATCCTACTTTAACCTAAGTTAAAAAGGATTAATTCATATCCGGGGTGGATTAGATTCTACTACTCTATAATGGCTAGGAATCATCCCACGTGGTTGTTGGTGAAAATCCGCAAGAAAGGAATTTGGAGAGATTCTGGTGACATGGGCGACCGCCCAAGTCACTTGGGCGACCGCCCAAGTGAAGTTCAAAAGGGAAGGCAAACTGCTGAAGGGGTGGGCGACCGCACAAGACATCTTGGGCGACCGCCCAAGAAGGATTTTAAGGTATGCTAAGTTCTGGTCACATGGGCGGCCGTTCAAGACCCCCATGGGCGACCGCCCAAGTGCATTTCCAGCCTTGCCCAGATTTCTAACCCCCTTTTCATATATACTCTTTTTCCCTCTATAACCTTCCTTATTTTTATGAACACCAAAAGGATTTTCTAACTTTACAACCTCATTCTAAATCATTTAAATCCAAAGTAACATAACCTAAACCTAGATCATTTACCACTTGATTGTTCACACATTTCACTACCACATTTCAAGTTTAATCCTCTTAATCTAAATCAACCCATTTTCTTACACTCTTGATCAACTTCTATGAACAACAACCTCATTCTAAATCATTTAAACCCCAAATAATATAAACCTAGGTCATTTACCACTTGATTCTTCACCCATTTCCCCACCACATTTCAAGTTTAACTTCTTAATCTAATTCAACCCATTTTCTTGCACTCTTGATCAACTTCTTTAAACAACAATATCATTCTATATCATTAACCAATTTCTCCACTCCAAGAAGGTTTCCAAAGCATCAAATAACCATTATAATAACAATAACCACACCAAATAGTTCATGAATATTAAATGAAAGGAAAGGTCATAATAACTCACCTTAGCAAATATAGGATGGAATAAGGATTTTCTTAGCTTGATGTGCTCTCTTAGTTACCCCGAACACGAAAGTACGATCGGATTGCCAAATGGAGAAGAATTGAACTTGGTAAGAACTTGAAAAGTGAGGCTTCCATGGAAGAACTTCCATGAAAATTTTGGGAAGAAGGAAGAAGAAATGATGAGGGAAAATGAGGAGGAGGATGGAGGAGTATGGAAGGATGTTGACTAAGGGAAAAGAGGTGAGGAAAATAAGGAGAGGAAGTATGGCCCCCCTCATGCTTCCTTAATTAAAATCTTTCAATCTTTTTCCATTAAACCCTCCCAAGTTCTAGAGTAGTAAAACTAACCCCCTACTCCAATACCTTAACCTCATTTCATATTTTATCCATTTTCTATTATTATATTTTCCCCAAGATGCTTTATTTTATTTCCCTTGCAATCCTAAGGTTTTAAATTATTTCCCAATCATCTCATCTTAATATAAGAAATTAAAGACATAAACGAACACATAAAGTTAACAATAATATTAAAAGCATATAATATGATGCTAAAATAGTGCCTAGGGTTAGGGTCGTTACACTCACTCCCCCTTAAAGAAAATTCGTCCCGAATTTTAAACTTGCTTACCTTACTGATCAATTAAAGAAGGTGACCTTCCCCACAATCAAGTTACACTTTCAAATAGTTTCCTCAATAGTATTATTATTATACCCATTTTCACAACCCGAATACTCTAAAAGTTTAATTTCGGACTTGCGATTCTAATAACTCTCAACGTTTTCCCATATAATTCAAATCCGCTTAATCATCATTAGTTGAAGAACTCCATACACATGAGGAATCATAAAGATAATTTCTCCCTTACAATGCGCCATACGTTACCAATTCAATACTGAACTGAAAACTACTAATATACGCAAACTCACTAAGGTTAAGTAAACTTCTCAAGTTGAAAGGAAATCCATCACACAACACATAACTTATTCTCAAGAATCTGGATAGTCTTCTCTGTTTGCCCATCTGCCTGAGGATGAAACGCATCACTGAAACTCGACTTGGAACTCAAAACCTTGCACCCAGCTCCCCAAAAGCACAATGAATCCTAGATCCCGATCTGGTAAAATGTTGATTGGTGCTCCACGAAATCAATCAATCTCCCGCATGCACAATGTTTTAATTTCTCCCTCGAATACTTCGTTGATATATGTAGAAAGTAAACCGACTTGATCTATCTATCCACTATTACCCCAACACACCCATTTTCATCGACGTTAAAGGTAGTCCAGTTACAAAATTCCATCGCAATGCTTTCCCATTCGAATCTTCTAACCCTTCTTCAAATCTCGATACCCCTTCGAACTTTCCTGATGAATCGCAATTCTAGATCTATGATCTTCCTCTAAAACTGGTCTTCTAATCTCTTACAGCAATGGTACGTACATTCCGAGTTGAGGGTTAACTTTTCATCCTAATTCGATACAAAATCCTTGGTCTTCCCATCTTGAAACTAGCTGATAATCCTCTTAACTTCTGAATCATGGTTGAACTTCCTCTAAGGTCTCCACACTATAAGTATAACTTGAATATTCGCAATAATATCTCACCTTCAAAGGATATACTTGTTGACAAATAAGCCTTTCGGCTAATCGCATTTGCAATCACAATAACCTTCCCAGGTAGCAAGATATAACACAATTTAAGTCTTTTTAATAATTTCAACCCTCGACTCTGCTTATTGTTAAATTCCTTCCGAGCCAACAAATACTTTAAACTTTTATGATCGGTAACACATCTCAGATTTAGTTGCACGTAATTAAAATTTCCACTTGTAAAACGCAAAATAATCTTAGTCACTTCCAAGTTGAAAATAAGAAAATTCTGCTCCGCCTGTTTCACTTCCTCTAAACATAAGTTATCACTTTCCCATTTTACATAATATCACAATTAACCTTCCCTTGATACGCAATTAAAATCGCCAAGTTCTCACATCCATTAGTCAGATAAGGATCAGATCTGCAGTCAACCTATTCTTCACCTCTACCTATATGATTCATCCTTAATGGCATCTTACCTCGTGGATACCTCTTTCCAGGTTAACTAAATCAACGATAATACAATTCTCAAGAATCTATTGATACTCCCTTGGTAGCACCCCTTTCAACCCTGAAACTACGGACTCATTATGGCAACATTCCCAAACCAACTCACAATTGCTAAACTTCACACACAAATTCTTCTCTTGAAGAATAGATAACACAATTCACAATTGATTTTCATGATATTCTCAACTTCAAATAAGCAAGGATGTCACCAATAAAAATTTCCACAAGCCATCAAGATAAGGATAAAACTCTGCTCATTATAACCACAACAAAATCGAGACCATTCTATACGGTGCTTTTGATATAGGTATTAAACCTGACACTAAATCAATACGTAATTCCACTTCCCAACCTGGAGTCATATAATACTTTGCTGAAAGCACATTTACCATTTTTCTAATTAGCACATAACATTTTTCGAATACTTCTTACCCAAGTCTACCACATACCAATTAATCTTCACACCTTTTAACCAAATTTTTTTTTCAATCTTTAATGCATACTCCCTCCGTCCCATAACAAGCGACACACTTTGCTATTTTGGGCGTCCCACTGATAAGTCACACTTCCTAAAATGGAAAAGAATCTTTACTATTTCCTCCACTCATTCTCTCTCCTACATTATTATAATACTCACAACACCATTATAATTTACTATTCTCTCCACTCATTATCTCTCCTACTCAACTATCTACACTCACAACATATCAACCTTTTCACTTTTTCCTTAATTCCCGTGCGGAACAGTAACTGTGTCGCTTGTTATGGGACGGAGGGAGTATATAACAAGGATACCACATAAAGGCTTATCTGTATCTAATACCATATAGACCAATTAGGCATAGAAAAGAAGACTCTCTTCATACGACAGTCTATCAATGCACGGCCACTACTTAACCAATCTAGGCCAAGTATACATCAAAATCACACATTGGTAATCATACCAAATCAACTGGCAATACCTGCCCAGCTAAAACCACATCACACTTGTGGTAAATCAAGAAATTTCGAGGTACTCTCTCATAAGAGCAGAAACCTCTAACACATAAACAAATCTTATGCAATATATGCCACGTTAAAGCAAAATGCAATGCCAAACATGCATGAAATGAACCAGGATCTATAAAAGTATGACCCCTACTTCTGAGACATGTATTATACCTCTAAAGACCGCTGAGGGATCTATCCCTCCAAGACTCAAAACAAGGATTCAACTTTAAACATTCCCTTTTGGATTCCCTCCATTGTCCCTTTTCATTCCACCTCTTTGCCCCCATTGACCGGCACCCAAAGCTAACCTCTGATGAAATACAGGGCAATTTTTCTTGTAGTGCCCCATTTCCCCACAATTCATGCATTTCCCTTGCTTACTCCAACACTTGTCTTCAGAATGACCCATCTTCTTGCAATAACCACATACAATCCTTAGCTGCCTTGAAGTCGAACGAGTTATCGGAGTCGCCACTTCTTCTCCTCTCGCTAACTCCGGTGCTGATCCTCTCTGTTGCCTTCTACTATATCCAGAACCTTGGCTTTGAAATCTCTGTTTACTTCCACTTCCACCCTCAAATCTACCCCGGTGCTCGTCAATATCATTCTCTATCCGATAGGCTTTATTCACTGCTGTCTGAAAATCTGTGAAGTCGTGAGTCAATAACTGTTTCCTAAACTCTAGCCTTAATCCCTTCACAAATCGATATACCCGTCTCTCTTCTTCCGGCACCAAATGTGGACAATAGCGAGCTAGCTCCGCAAAACTTGCTGAGTACTGCGCCACGGTCATTGCTCCTTGCTCTAATCTCAAAAACTCAACTTCCTTCTTATCTCTTGTAACCATTGGAATAAAATGATCTCGGAACTTGCGTGTGAAGTTCTCCCAAGTCTGCGGTGTAAGGTCCCGATCCCAGCCGTCCTTCACTACTTGCCACCAATGCTCTGCAGGTCCTTCTAACTTGAAGACTGCGCATCTCACCTTTTCTGCATCTGTACTCTCCATCGCTGCGAAAATATTATTCATAGCTTCAAGCCATCTCTCCGCCTTCACCGGATCTGGGTCTCCACTAAAGCTTGGAGGTGTCATCTTGACGAACTTTTCCAAACCATGCCCATGTCTGCCTTCTTGATGCTGCTGTACTTGCCCTTGTGTTGCCATATTTTGCAAAAATACTCGGAACATGTTCATCGTCTCAACATTCGGATTTCCATCACCCCCGGCATTACCAACATTGCTCGGAACCTGATGCTGATCATCCTCATTTTCAACCATTGAATAAACTCCTGCATCAAACACTCGGCGTAAATTATCACACAATCTCACTCAGCTAGACTCTACCCGAGAACTCTAACCGAGCTCTGATACCAACTGTGAGGACCCCAACCCGGAACCTGACCCGTGTCCCGAGCTAGAGCGTCCCCAATAGAACTCAAACCACCTAAACTTTTTTAAAACTTTGATTTAACTTACAACTTAAACATACTGAATATAACCATTTCAAAATAACTTCATTCCTCTCTACATGGGAGGAAGAGTTGAATAACTTTAAAAGTAACAACCTATTCTAATTACAAAAGACTTTGGTTATAACGTAGAAACTAAGTTTTATACACACAAACTCCATAAAGGAATTATACCAAAATACATCTTCTACGCCAACCTATACGTACCCCGACAATTCCAAAATACCACATCCAAACTCCTTTCCGTCCTCACTTGGCCGGTCCGCCTATCTCAGGATCTAAAAACATTAAAGGGAGAGGGGTGAGAATAAATCTCAGCAAGCTATTATGAATGCAGCAATATGCCAAGTAAGATGCAACACATAACAAGGTACATCTCACATATTGGTAAAACAGTAAACACCTTCCGTTACCTTTGTTTACCTTTCCCGTCTGAATCATAAGTCGTACCACTGTGGAAGTAATTACTCCACTTATTCTGTGAATGCATATCCACCAGAATCAATATCATATAACCGAGATAGTTATGATTATAACTCATCTCCTGTGAACTGCTTAGGCATATTCACATCTTATAAGACCCGTTTTCCAGGGAACCATATAAGATAGTAGCAACTCTGTAAGGCTTTTGGCTCAATACAGATGCTATAACCCCAGTCTGTGGCCACAGAGGGGGAGAGGTCACAGGTATAATGTAATCCGATCACCTTATGGAACAATTCCTCATAAGTGATCGTATTCCATTATACCCCCAAAGATCAGCTGATATAAACACACTCAAGCACATAATAGATACTTGAAATATAATCCACAAAAGGGATAAGCAATATAGCCACATGGTAAAATATACTCATGTTCAACCAATATCATAGTGCAACATTTAAGTGATACACTTTGCATAGCAACATCAATGAATATGTAATCAAGTAAGATAACAAGGTATCATTAACCAACCTTTCATAGTCAATATACAACAATACATGGCCTCTATAAAGGTCCAAGCTCAATTTACCAAGTTGGGGTCACATTTACTAAGTGATCAAACAAGATTTCCAAACGATTTCTGTGTCAGATTTAAAGTGCTTCCGCAATTCCCTTTTAACCAATTAAGGTGTCATTGAGTGATCCAAGTATTCTACTTTAACCTAAGTTAAAAAGGATTAATTCATATCTGGGGTGGATTAGATTCTACTACTCTATAATGGCTAGGAATCATCCCACGTGGTTGTTGGTGAAAATCCGCAAGAAAGGAATTTGGAGAGATTCTGGTGACATGGGCGACCGCCCAAGTCACTTGGGCGACCGCCCAAGTGAAGTTCAAAAGGGAAGGAAAACTGCTGAAGGGGTGGGCGACCACACAAGACATCTTGGGCTACCACCCAAGAAGGTTTTTAAGGTATGCTAAGTTCTGGTCGCATGGGCGGCCGCTCAAGACCCCCATGGGCGACCGCCCAAGTGCATTTCCAGTCTTGCCCAGATTTCTAACCCCCTTTTCATATATACTCTTTTTCCCTTTATAACCTTCCTTATTTTTATGAACACTAAAAGGATTTTCTAACTTTACAACCTCATTCTAAATCATTTAAACCCAAAGTAACATAACCTAAACCTAGATCATTTACCACTTGATTCTTCACACATTTCACTACCACATTTCAAGTTTAATCCTCTTAATCTAAATCAACCCATTTTCTTACACTCTTGATCAACTTTTATGAATAACAACCTCATTCTAAATCATTTAAACCCCAAATAATATAAACCTAGATCATTTACCACTTGATTCTTCACCCATTTTCCCACCACATTTCAAGTTTAACTTCTTAATCTAATTCAACCCATTTTCTTACACTCTTGATCAACTTCTTTAAACAACAATATCATTCTATATCATTAACCAATTTCTCCACTCCAAGAAGGTTTCCAAAGCATCAAATAACCATTATAATAACAATAACCACACCAAATAGTTCATGAACATTAAATGAAAGGAAAGGTCATAATAACTCACCTTAGTAAATATATGATGGAATAAGGATTTTCTTGGCTTGATGTGCTCTCCTAGTTACCCCGAACACGAAAGTACGATCGGATTGCCAAATGGAGAAGAATTGAACTTGGTAAGAACTTGGAAAGTGAGGCTTTCATGGAAGAACTTCCATGGAAATTTTGGGAAGAAGGAAGAAGAAATGATGAGGGAAAATGAGAAGGAGGATGGAGGAGTATGGAAGGATGTTGACTAAGGAAAAAGAGGTGAGGAAAATAAGGAGAGGAAGTATGCCCCCCCCCATGCTTCCTTAATTAAAATCTTTCAATCTTTCTCCATTAAACCCTCCCAAGTTCTAGAGTAGTAAAACTAACCCCCTACTCCAATACCTTAACCTCATTTCATATTTTATCCATTTTCTATTATTGTATTTTCCCCAAGATGCTTTATTTTATTTCCCTTGCAATCCTAAGGTTTTAAATTATTTCCCAACCATCTCATCTTAATATAAGAAATTAAAGACATAAATGAACACATAAAGTTAACAATAATATTAAAAGCATATAATATGATGCTAAAATAGTGCCTAGGGTTAGGGTCGTTACACCCTAGTCTTAGAGATAGTTTTTGACTGCACAATGATTTATATTTATATCAAATATAAATAAATTTCTAACTCTTAGGGAGAAACCAAGTCCAAACCAAAAACCTTTCCAAACAAGGAGACAGCGTACGAACTGAAATTTGGTCGATGGCACGAGTCGTGCCCAAGAGCACGAGTCGTGCCCAAGCCTAAATCAATCGTACCACGATTCGTGACCAAAATTATAGTCGTGCTGAAATTTGTCACGAGTCGTTCCTTCTTTCACGAGTCGTGATCACGAGTCGTGCTCGTGGTCACGAGTCGTGCCAGGCAGATTGTGTCGCGCGATGATCCAAGCCAATGGCCAACTATATCGTGCTGCAAACCATGCCAGATTTCCAATTTCCAATTCTTAGCCAGAATCAAATTCGTTCTTTGTGTGTGACCCAAAAGGAATTATATTATGTTGGTAGTGAGTCAAAACATGACCTCACAAGACATAAATGGTTTCTAGGAAACCATTATATCCACCCAATTAATATAACATCAAAGCTTTGATTCCTCGATAGATCCAATGTCATAATCCCTTTGTCTACGATGTCCAATTGAACATGAGTCATGGTCTATGTCAACTCATTCCGTTCAATGCTTTCTCGATTCCGAATATGTTGATAATCCAAATGCATTTGATCTCTATCAAATCACTTGAGTATGGCCATATATTTCATCAACACTATTCATCGAGGGGCCCAAGCAAATATCTCTCTCATATAGAGAGGGACAAATTCCATCTTGACTTATCATCTTGACCGTTGGAATCCACGTCAGCAATATCAAATGTCAACCACCATATCTTGTCACGTGACTACTTTTCAGACAAGATCTGCAAGGATCTTAAAAAGGTGACAGATGTCCTAACCTCCTTGATTGCGGTGAAGCACGATCGGCTTTTCCGCAACAACAGTTCCAAAGGACAAAAGTAGTTGCTGTGGACCAATGGGATTGCATCAAGGACTGTCCTTACAATAGTTGTATCCAACGGCTAGTTTCTTGATGCTTGGGTATAAATACCCCTAATCTTCACCATTTGAAGATTGCTTGAATCTTGAGAAATTGTTGTGTTCATAAGAAGTTGAAGCTCTGCCCAGAAATTCTAAGTCCTTTGAATCTTCATCTTCAACCTTCAAGAAATATTCCCCAGCCCAGAAATCAAGCCTTAACACATTCAAGAATCATTGAGCTCTACATCTCTCAGATTTAAAGAGCCTTGATCTTGAACACACACACACACCTCACTTGTTTAAACACATAGTTTATTCATTTGAGATACACTGGTTATAGTCTAGGATTTGTTCTTCATAGAAAAGATTTTATTGTACTTTGTAATCTCAAATACTCAATATAAAATCTCTCTTAGAAATCCAAGACTAACCATCTTGGTAGTGGACGTAGATCGTTTATCGATTGAACCACTCCAAATAGCTTGTTCGTACTTTACTGCATTTATATTTTCTGTGCTTGCTAATTATTTATCTTTGTCTCTGTTTGATCTTTATATAGTTATCATTTATTGTGAAATTGTATTTGGAGTTAACATTGTCAAACTACACTTTCAGTTTTACAACTGCTCAGAAAATTGCACTAAAACCGCCTTGCAAAACCGCCTCCTCAAAACCGCATTTATTTTAAGTATATTCCGCTGTGCATTTTACAACTCTACTTGCAGTTTCTTATACACTGCAAGAGGTTTTGTAAGCGTAGAGGTTTAGTTTTAAATTGAGGGCGAAAAATTTGTAACAGCTATTCACCCCCCCTCTAGCTGTATTTTTACCCTTGTTGCCATCTTTGGGTCCAACAAGTGGTATCAGAGCAAACACTTTTAAAAACCACTATTTTTCAAGCTTAACAGCTTGTGTGCCGATTCGTTATGGCAACCTCAAAGACAATGACAACTGTTAACTATTCACACATTCCAATTTTGGACGAAGACCACTTTGACATCTGGAAGTGCCGAATGCTTATTCATTTGGAAACTATAGATGAGATGCTGGTGGAATGCGTAGTCAATGGGCCATTGATTCCAATGAAGGCCAACACTGATGCAACCACCAATGCTGAAACTTCAGAGGTCAAAAAGCCAAAAGAAGAGTGATCGGATGAAGAGAAGAGATTAGTTGCCTTGGACAGCAAGGCTAGGCACATTATTTCTGGAACCCTCCCCGTTTCAACTCTCCAGAAAGTAATGTACCTCAAAACCGCTAAGCAGATGTGGGATGCCATAGAGAGCTACCTCGAAGGTGACGAAGAGTGCAAGGAAAGCAAATTATACACTGTTGAAAGATCCTACAAAAACTTCAACAGAAAACCCAACGAAACCTTGCGTCAAACCTACGATCGCTATGTTGAGGTAGTTAATGCTTGTAGATCTCTTGGCAAAAATTTAACCGATAAGGAAATCAATATGACTTTCCTATCTGCTTTAGGTTCTAGATGGGTAAATAAGGCTACCTCTCTAGAAGACTCCAAAGTATTGGGTACTTGGTCGTTAAGTAACTTGTATGCCAATCTTAGAGTCTACGAACTTAAATTAAATCATATTGAAGAGATAGAAGGGAAAACCAAATTGCTTTCCATGTCCGTAGTGGAACATGAGGAGAAACCATCTACATCCAATCAAACCACTGATACTTCCATATCAACCTCATCACTCATCGAGATGGATGATGATGATTTTGCCATGTTTGTGAAAAGATTCCAAAAATTTAGAAAATCTTCAAAACCTTTCACAAAATCATTTTCAAAAGGCAAACCTCCTGCAACATTTTCTAGGGCTGCAGATACAAAGAAAAAGGGTGACCTAGTTTGCTACAACTGTAGGAAACCTGGCCACTTTGCATCTGAGTGTCCACAGCCTAAATATGAATACATGAAAAAGAAAACTTTTCCTTCAAAATATTCTCATCGCAAGGGAATGGTTGCTGAGGAGGAAGAGAATTCCAAGGAATTAGCAACTTGGATTGAAACAGATTCTGATGATGGAAGTGATGAAGAAACCGAAGAGGTTAATCTCTGCTTAGTTGCAGACGCTTCCGATGAGTCAGATTCTGAATCATTTGAGTTGCAAGATATGGAAGAAAAAGAGGTTTTTGCAAAACTTCCAAATTATAAATTGGATGATGATATCAAACTTACTCCTAGCGTTAAGATAGGAAATTGCTCGTATTCACGTCCCATTTTCTCATCTAAAAATGCTCCACCTTCAAAAGTAATTCCAAAGAAAATTTTGAAAAAGGTGGTGGAAGAGGTTTTTCCCATGGAACATGAAAGGATGTTCAAGGAAGCTGAAATGGTGATCCATCAATTCTCTAATCTTAAGAAAGCCTTAAGCTTAGCTCATGATGAACTTAATCTGTACAAGACGGAGAAAACTGTGATGAGGTCTGAAATTTCAAATCTTAAGGACCAAATCAGAAGTATGACTCCTCTTGCTGATCAGAACCGCATCCTTGAAACTAAGGTTGCTGCACTTCAACTTCGGAATGATGACTTGGTAACCCAAATCAACGATCTCCAAAAGATTATTGATTCGTGGCTCAAGTCTCAATCCACCAAGGATCAAATCATAGACTCCCAAGTTCCTCCTGGAATTAAGGAAGGTCTAGGTTTTGGATCTGAGGAAGAGGAGAAGTGTGCATCCTCGAGTGAAAAGGATGAGGAAATTTTGGAACTAACTAAAGAAATTCCTAAGGGGAAGCATGCTAAAGGAAAGGGTAAAGGACGACAAATTAATTATGTCTACCCAAAAGAGAAGCAATATGGTAAGAACTCTCAGATGAAGCCAAAGGATTCTTAGAGTGTAGCTTCAGAGGAAATGGCTTATGGAATTGGTAGAATCCCTGCTCCAACCGCTTCTGGTGGAAAAGGCGGTTCTGGCAATTCAAGGTCTGACCGCGCCTCTTCTTCGACCGCTCCTCCTACCTTCAAAAGCAGGAATAGCGTTCCTAGAAAATACGTGGTCAAACTAAAGCCAGTTCCTTTTGTCCCAGCTACAACCGCTCCTCCCAAACCGCATGCAACTCCTAAGAAGAGTAAGGAATTAGTAAAACCTCATGAAGCTTGTAGCTATTATAAATGTTCTGTGTGTGATGGTTTAGGTCACAAGGCTGCAGAATGCCTTTTGCGGTTCACATCCAATGCCAGGAAGAGTAAACCTCCTTCTGTCAAACAGGTGTGGGTCGTAAAGGGTTGCTAACTTCAGGACCCAAGGAATAAAGGGGGACCTCGTTCTTAATGTTTAAATTTCAGGTCCTCTGCTTCATGGATGGTCACTCCAAGGAAAATGAATGGTATCTTGACAGTGGCTGCTCAAGACATATGACTGGAGATAGATCATTACTTGAAGATGTCATTGAAGCAAGTGGTCCGTCTGTAACCTTTGGTGACAACAACAAAGGCAAGACCATTGGATATGGTATTATTAGGAGAGGAAACCTAACGATTGAGAAGGTTTCTCTTGTTGAAGGACTCAAGCACAACCTCCTTTCAATTTCTCAATTCTGCGACAAAGGAATGCTTTGCAACTTCACGTCATCAAACTGCTTTATCAAAGATAGCATTTCCGGCGTCACCCTACTCATAGGGATTCGTAAGAGTAATATTTACATTATTGATCTAAATTCTGCATGTAGTATTACTAATCTCTGTTTTGTAGCTAAGAATGTGAGCGAAAATAGTTGGCTATGGCACAAGAGGTTGAGCCACTTGAACTTCAAGTATCTTGCTAAGATTGGTAGGGAAAACCTCGTTCGTGGTTTACCTAAAGTGGCTGACCATCATCCTGAGAAATGCAGTGCATGCCAGCTTGGTAAGCAGTCCGCGTCGTCTTTCACCAGCAAGACCGCTCCATCAACTTCAAGATGCTTACAACTGCTTCACATAGATTTGTTTGGACCCGTAACCACTGCCAACATTGGAGGAAATAGATATACCTTAGTGGTGGTGGATGATTATTCAAGATATACGTGGGTTGAGATGATGATTTCCAAAGATGATTGCTATGAGATTCTCACCGCACTCTTTAGACGGCTCCAAACTCAAAAAGAAGACAACATCATTAGTGTTCGATCAGATAATGGAACAGAATTCAAGAACAACGGTGCTGCTCAGTATTGTGATGACCATGGGATTGATCACAATTTTTCAACCGCTGGTGTTCCACAACAAAATGGGGTTGTGGAAAGGAAGAATAGGACGTTGATTGAGGCTGGAAAGACAATGATATCTGAAGCCAAGCTACCTCAGTATTTTTGGGCTGAAGCAATCAATACCGCATGCTTCACTCAGAACCGCTCCCTCATCAACAAAACCCATAATAAGACTCCCTATGAGCTTTGGTGAGGAAGAACCCCCAACATTGCATTCTTCAAAATCTTTGGCTGCAAATGCTTTGTCCTCTACAACGGAAGAGAAAATAGAGGCAAATTCGGAGCCAAGGCCGACGAAGGTATTTTTGTTGGGTATGCTAAACATTCTAAAGCTTTTCGTGTTTTCAATAAAACTAGTTTAAAAATAGTTGAGTCTGTCCATGTTACTTTTGATGAGCATTCTCTCCTTGAGCCACATTTGGCTCCAAATGTTGCTGATGATTTTGTTGAGCATAATGAAACAGGTGAACCCTCTCAAACCGCACCTGAACCTCAACCGCAAAATCCAGCACCCTCAACTGAAATTCCCTCAAACCGCACGTTTGAAACCGCTCCCGAAGTTCCTACTCCGCATGCAACTCCTAGGGAAGCAGAAGTTGAGAATTCCCCTATCCAGTGATAGAACCTCTTCGTCAACTTACCTTCCATGACTTCGCCAAGGATCTAACGACGTTCCAATTGAAGATCTTCAGCAAACCTCAGTCCAACCAGACTTACCCCCGAAGGTTCGTGAAGTCAGCAGTCACCCCCTCACAAATGTGATTGGTGATCTGTTTTTCGGTGTTCAAATAAGGAGATCGAATTATGACGAGCATACTTCTCTTTTATCTCAAGTTGAACCCAAGAAGATTGATGAAGCTCTCCAAGATTCCAGTTGGGTTGTTGCTATGCAAGAAAAACTCAACCAGTTTGAAAGATGCAAGGTCTGGACTTTGGTGCCTAGACCTCAGGATCAAGGAGTGATAGGAACTAAGTGGGTATTTAGGAATAAGATGGACGAGAATGGAAGCATCACTAGGAATAAAGCAAGGTTGGTTGCACAAGGATATAGGTAAGAAGAAGGAATCGATTATGACAAAACCTTTGCTCCAGTTGCAAGATTGGAAGCTATCAGAATCTTCTTAGCCTACGCCTCTTTCAAGCATTTCAAGTTATATCAAATGGATGTAAAGAGTGCATTCCTCAACGGCGAACTGCAAGAGACCGTGTATGTTGCCCAACCGCCTGGATTTGAAGACTCCAAATTTCCCAATCATGTCTACAAACTCCAGAAAGATTTGTATGGACTTAAGCAAACTCCAAGGGCATGGTATGAGACTCTTTCTAAATTTTTACTAGAAAAAGGATTTAAACGCGGTAAAATTGATACAACTCTTTTTATTGCCAAATATAATGAGCATACTTTACTTGTTCAAATTTATGTCGATGATATTATTTTTGGTTCTACTAATGAGTTACTTTGTAAGCGTTTCGAGAAGCTAATGAAAAGCAAGTTTGAGATGAGCATGATGGGAGAATTAACATTCTTCCTCGGGCTTCAAATCAAGCAATGCGAAGAATGTATTTTCCTTAGCCAAGCCAAATATACCAAGGAGCTAATAAAGAAGTTTGGATTAGAAAATGCTAAAGCATATGATACTCCAATGGCCACCGGCAATAAGCTAGATAAAGATCTCAAAGGTAAGAAAGTTGATCAGAATTTATATCGAGGTATGATCGGCTCATTACTTTACTTAACTGCTAGTAGGCCCGATATTATGTTTAGTGTCTCGCGTATGTGCACGCTACCGCGCATCCTAGAGAAGCACATCTTATTGCAAGCCAAGCGTATAATCCGCTATTTATCCGGAACCACTAACCTTGGACTTTGGTATTCCAAAGATTCGAACTTCGATCTTGTAGGTTATTCAGAAGCGATTATGCAGCTTGTACTATTGACAGAAAAGCACTAGTGGTACTTGTCATTTCCTTGGGAATAGACTAGTTGCTTGGGCCAGCAAGAAGCAAGCATCGCTTCAGTGTCAACCACAGAGGCCGAGTACATTGTCGCCGGTAGTTGTTGCTGTCAAATCCTTTGGATGAAGCAAATTGGTGGACTATGGAATCCATGAAGGGAATTGCCCCATCATGTGTGAAAACACTTCAACAATTTCAGTCTCCAACAACCCTGTCATGCATTCCAAGACCAAGCATATTGATATCAAGTATCATTTCCTCAAAGACCATGTGGAGAAGAGGAATATCCATTTAGAGTACGTGGGGACAGACAAACAGATTGCTGATATCCTCACAAAGGCTCTTGACTCCAAGAGATTTTCTTTTCTCAGAGGAGAAATGGGTATGCTTGAACTTAAATAAATTCCATATTTTTTATTTGCTAACTTGTTTGTTGAGTCTAGGTTGAAATTCCTTTTGGAATCAAACCGCTTCTGTTGAACCGCCTGTGCCAAAACCGCAAGATTATCCAACCGCCTGCATGCAACCGCAAGCTCCAAACCACTCATGCAGTCTGACCGCTTGGATCAAAACCGCGTTTCAACAAGAAGTAAACTCTGTCTATTTTTATTGCTTATCTTTACTTCTTAAAAAAAAAAAAACTGTTCAAATTATTTTATTTTTAAATTTTTATTTTTGACATAAGGGCATTTTTGCAAATATTTTCCCTCAAAATTTCAAAATTTTAAGAGCATTTAATGCTAAGGGGACATGATCATTTAAAGCCTTCATGTCAGCCGTCATAGAGATGTGCAGAAGGTGAAAGGGTGCAACAGTTGGTTTAATTCAATCATTCTTTCTGACCAACTGCCTCCACCCCTTCACCCTATATATACCTAAGTTGGTGAAAACAAACCTTTTCTGCCAACTCTCTCTGCAACCGTACTTATCTACCAAACTTTCTCTCTCTAAAACCTTTACAAAACCTCCATTTTCAAAGTTAATCATCAATGGCAACAACATCAAAAAGACAAAGGGCCTCAACTGTTGCTAGGGCAAAGAAACCTATTCTGGAAATGGTAACATCTTCTAAACCCTAACTCTTAATTTCTGTCAAAATCAGCCATGGATGAACATAAACTGTTCGTATTCTTCATATTCATGCTTTGGGTGATTTTGATCTTGTTTGTTGTTCATTTTTAATGATTTTTGTTGGGTTTTGCTCGGATTCTTACATGGATTCTATATATGTTACTTATTTCATGATCCATCCATGTTATGTGTACTGATTTTGTGATTTTCAGTTCATGTTCTTCGAACACCCACTTTACATTTTTGATGATTATGAATGATTCTGGGAAAAAGATGAAATTTTAATGAAATATTATTATTCCCCTTCCCAATGTGATCATTTTGATATGTTATTTGCCTATTTTGGTTAAGTTTCATGAATCTCTGTTCTTGGTGTTCATGAACTGTTCTTCGTGTTCTTCATAAAACCCATGAGTTTTTCTTGAATATTCATATGTTTTGGATGCCCTGATTTTGAAAAATGTTTTCCAACACTTAGAAAAATTTTCAACATTTTCAACTTTTTTGGATTTCCTCGGTTTGAAACCGCTTGTATGCAACCGCTTAAGGTTTTCAGTTCCAAACCGCTCCTCCCTTTTCTAGCTAAAACCGCATGTTCTAAACCGTATTTTCAATATCTTTTGAAACTGCATGCTGTTTTAGTTCCATTCCTAATTTTTTGAGATTTTACAAAGTATATAGGCTGGACACCATAAATTTCCTCTCTAAGCACCGCTTGCAGTGTGGGATAAGTTTGGATTACAATGCCACGTACTTAAGTAATCTTTTTCTCAAATCCTCATTATCATTGTGTATTCATATTTCACTTGGGGTTTGAAATTCTCAAACCGCACCATTGCTTAACCGCTTGGTGCCCAAACCGCTTGTGAACTGTGAATACAAATATGGATCTAACACTTCATGTTTTACCTCGTAGGATCCATCTACCTTCCTACCTGGATGGGAAGTTAATGAGGAAGAGCTCAAAACTGATGCTATTGGAAGGGAGTTGCTGAGGAAGCTGAGAGTTTCTGGCATCCTACCGCTTTTCACCAAGAAGCAGGATTTCATTGTGCCTTATTTTGTGGACCAGTTCTTTGCAACTGCAAAGAAAAGATCAAGATTTCTAGATCAAGGTCAAAGAGTTGCCTGGCTGACCGCTGTTGTTGAAGGCATGAAGCTCTCCATAGACTACATTGACATCAGAAGGCTTTTCAGATTTACTGTTGGTGGATCTCCCTTAGAGGTTGATCAAGTCATTCAAGACAATGCTGCTTTCCAAACCGCCAAAGTAGACACCTTGTTTAAGAAGTACAAGAAGATCCCTAGAAAGAATTTTGGTGAGCTGATGAACTTTATAGGTCATCTAGTTGGGAGATCCATCTGTGGGAAGACAGGAAATCACAACAACTTTACATCCCAACAATGGATGTATAGTTCTGCTATATTTATGGAGATTCAACTGCATTGGCCTAAAATCCTCTACATGGAAATAAGGATAGCATTGAGACCTATCAGTCCAAGGTCAAAGGTGAAGATCAAAGGTGGAGACCATTCTGCAGGATCATAACCGCTCTTTTGATGGACTATGAGCATCTAGATGATATGGTCACCAAGAATCCAGAGCTTATGGTGGACTGCTCAGATGATTGCCTAGGACTGCTTGCTTGCCACACCTTCAGATATGCAAATGGAGATGCATTATACAAATCTTTGTATGATGCAGACACCTATCCCTTGAAGGAACCTTATGAGCTCAGAGATCCTACAACCGCTCCTCAAACTAAAGGAGCCAAGCGGTCCAGGAAGCGCTAAGCCAGAGCAGAACCGCCACCAAAGAAGACCAAGAGCGCTCCAGCAACCAAACTGCCTACAGCTGATGATGGAGCTGGTCCCAGTAAGGAGAAGCTGAAGAAGCCATCTGAAACCATAAACTTGGTGGATGAAGAGGATGAAGAAGAGGAAGACCCAAGTATTCCCAACTTGGTAGCTAGGGCCAAGAAGGCTAGGGATGAGATGGCTGGTTTGACTGTGGAAGAACAGATGAAGGTTCTTCAAGACAGAATTGATAGATTGGCCAAGGAACAAGCTGAGAAGTATCAAGCCAAAGGAAAGACTGTTGACCCAACCGCTACTCAACAAGAACCGCTTCAAGAAGAGAGACCGCCTCCAACCCATCAAACCTCTCCTGTCCAATCACCTACCCAATCCCCAGCCAGATCCCCTTCAAAATCCAAATCCATAACTCCTTCCCCTATCAAAACCGCTCCAATTCAGGGGGAGAAACCTAAGAGAAGGAAGATGGTAGCCAAAAAGAGAACCTCTAAAAAGACCAAGCCTGTCCAACCCTCACCCTCTCCTTCACCTCCCAGAAATTCCCCTCCTCAATCACCTCAAAATTCCCCTTCACCTTCCCCCAGAAAATCACTATCACCCCTATCTTCTCAATCCCAATATAACTCACCCCAACATTCCCATTCCATAAACTCACAACATTCCAATCAAACCCCTACTCAATCTGCCTATCAACAATGTCAGTCCAAGCCCTCTGCTGGACATGCCACCTCCAAATCTGTTAGGGATGATCCAACCCCAACCAATTCCCCTAACAAAAATCGCTCCCATTCCCCTACACCTAACCGCTCTAAATCTAACACCCCTTCAAAATCCCCAACTCCTCACAACTCACCCATTAGGCAGAACTCACCTCCTCTAAACATACCTCCCCAAACCAAAACCGCGCCTAAAACCAACCAAACCCAATCGCCTCCCATATTTCCAACCGCCTCACCCTCAACCGCCCCTCCTTCAGAATACTCCCAAATTCTCCAAACCCTAAACCTGATTCAAGGCCAACTTATAATAAATCAAGGCCATGTCATTTCCTTGACTGCCTCAAATGAAACCCTCCTTGAATCCAATCGCAATTTACAAGCCAAGGTGGATTCTCACTCCCTTGAATTGGCTAACCTTAAGGCCTCTTTGCTTGATGCCATTAAGGGGGAGAGATCTACAGCAATTCCATCCTCCTCCTCAACTGCTCCTCCTGATCAAAACCGCTTCTGAAGCCTTTCAGAAATCCCTTGAAGCTGGTTTGGTCAAAGCCTTAGAAGACAAAGCATCTATTGAGGAGATGAAGAAATCCTTGGATGCTCTTGGAGAAAAATTATGTGCCTCCCTTGATAAAGATTTGGGTAATCTGAGCACCAAATTCCTTGACTTTCTTCAATCCAGACCGCAATTATCTCAGGTTGTCCAGACCGCTTTGGATTCTCTGCGTGAAGAAGTCTTGGAACAAATTGATCTTTTCAAGGTGGATTCAAAGGTGAATCTGGATACTGTGTCAGATACAGTGAAGGCCAAGCTGAACGAGATCCAAGATGAGTTCAATGACCACTTGGACAACCTCAGGGAAGGATTCAACTCCAGACTAGGCTCAACAGTTAATGAACTCAAAACCTCCCTGAAGGTATCTGTGGATCTTGAGCCTATGGAACAAGCAATTCAAGCCCAAACCGCTTTAGTTCAAGAGGAACTCCACACCATTTTTAACTCTATCTATTCCTCTGTTAATGTAAAGCTTGACATTATCAAGGAAAACCTTGTGGAAAATACCAAAGCGGTTGGTGCTACCAATTCTACCTCTGCTCATTCTGTCAATGCCCTAAAGAAGCTTGAAGCTACTCTCACCAGAACTGCAGAGGAAGTTAGAAGATTGAGGAAAGAGTTTGCCCCTGACCAATCTAGAGCTGGGCCAAGTGGAGCTGATCATGAAGTTAACAAGCCGCCCCAGCAGTAAACTGCTTTTCCTTTTTGAACCGCTTGTGTAAGTTGGACCGCACCCTCCTTGTATTTTCTTTGTCCAACTTACTTTGTTTTGTTTTTTTTGTAACCTTGTAATTTTCCTTCATTCCTGTACTTGTAATCATCTTAGGAATTAATGGAAATTGCATCATGGTTCCAAAACCTTGTTCATATCAAACTGCTTGTTTGTAGAACAATGAAACCGCTTATGGTCTTAAACCTCATTCAAATATTTTTCAACTTAAAAATCATTCTTTTGAATTGATGTTTAAACATTCGATTTAAACTGCACTTGAACTTAAACTCACATTTTTTAAGTGCACTGAATGCATTTCTATACTCTTCAAATTGTAAGTTTTTTTAATCTTTCAAAAGTATAGAAATCTATAGCTTAAGCTAGTGTGTGCATTGACTTGGGACATGATTTACCATGTTAATTCTTATGGACATGTTTTTATCAAGTACAATGTTTGCTTTTGCTGTAGTAGGTAATGGCATCAATCAAATAGGGGGAGATTGTTGGGTATGCATATTTTAACCCTCCTATTTTGTATTAGATTTGATTGATACCATAACCTCCTATTTATTTTAAGGACTTTAGGACCCTATGTAATGAAGCTTAGACTTCAATTTTTTTAGCTAAGTCCTTTTTATAGAATAGGTTAATATTAGGCTTGAAGACTGGCTCAAGAATCACTGGATCTTAGGATTGCAGTTTCAAGGGTTTCAGAACCGCCCTTCTAGAACCGCTTGGAAGAACCGCCTTTTTGCCTTGTGATTCCCTTCATTTGAAACCGCTTCATTACCAAAGTGCAAACCGCACTGTTGAGAATCCTTCTTCTGGTGGAACCGCTTTCTTGTCAAACCGCCTGGCTTCAGAACCGCTCCAATGATTGGCTTCTTGAAGTGAACCTCATTGACCGTTGGAATCCACATCAGCAATATCAAATGTCAACCACCATATCTTGTCACGTGAATACTTTTCAGACAAGATCTGCAAGGATCTTAAAAAGGTGACAGATGTCCTAACCTCCTTGATTGCAGCTGAAGCCTGATCAGCTTTTCCTGCAACAACAGTTCCAAAGGACAAAAGTGGTTGCTGTGGACCAATGGGATTTCATCAAGGACTGTCCTTACAACAGCTGTATCCAACAGCTAGTTTCTTGATGCTTGGGTATAAATACCCCTAATATTCACCATTTGAAGATTGCTTGAATCTTGAGAAATTGCTGTGTTCATAAGAAGTTGAAGCTCTGCCCAGAAATTCTAAGTCCTTTGAATCTTCATCTTCAACCTTCAAGAAATATTCCCCAGCCCAGAAATCAAGCCTTAACAAATACAAGAATCATTGAGCTCTACATCTCTCAGATTTAAAGAGCCTTGATCTTGAACACACACACACCTCACTTGTTTAAACACATAGTTTATTCATTTGAGATACACTGGTTATAGTCTAGGATTTGTTCTTCATAGAAAAGATTTTATTGTACTTTGTAATCTCAAATACTCAATATAAAATCTCTCTTAGAAATCCAAGACTAACCATCTTGGTAGTGGACGTAGATCATTTATCGATTGAACCACTCCAAATAGCTTGTTCGTACTTTACTGCATTTATATTTTCTGTGCTTGCTAATTATTTATCTCTGTCTCTGTTTGATCATTATATAGTTATCATTTATTGTGAAATTGTGTTTGGAGTTAACATTGTCAAACTACACTTTCAGTTTTACAACTGCTCAGAAAATTGCACTAAAACCGCCTTGCAAAACCGCCTCCTCAAAACCGCATTTATTTTAAGTATATTCCGCTGTGCATTTTACAACTCTACTTGCAGTTTCTTATACACTTCAAGAGGTTTTGTAAGCGTAGAGGTTTAGTTTTAAATTGAGGGCAAAAAATTTGTAACAGCTATTCACCCCCCCTCTAGCTGTATTTTCACCCTTGTTGCCACCTTTGGGACCAACAAACACCATGACCTATTGACAAGTTACTTTTCTTAGAATCTTCTAAGAACCTTATCAATGTGAGTACTTTGACTCAAACCAATTTATCCTTTTAGATCTATCTCTATAGATCTTGTTGCCAAGGATGTAAGCGGCTTCACCCATATCTTTCATTGAGAAAAACTTTCCTTGATCAAGACTTGACAGTCTTAAGTGTCAGAACTTCGTTTTTCCAATGAGTAAGATATCATTGTAATACAACAATAGAAATAATACTACGCTCCCACTGAATTTCATGCATACACAAGGTTCATCTTCGTACTTGATGAAGTCAAACTCTTTGACGAATTCATCAAAATGAAGATTCCAACTCCTCGAATCTTGCTTCAACCCATCTTATAGATCTTTGCAACATGCATACTTTATTAGAATTTCTTGGATCGACAAAACTTCGGGTTGTGTACTATACACATCCTTAAGAATCTTTCCATTTTAAGAAAGCCATTTGACATCCATTTGTCATTTCACATAGTCACAATATGCGATTATGGCAATTGAAATTCTAATAGACTTCGGCATTGTAATTGGCGAAAAGGTTTCAACATAGTCAATACTATGAATTTGCCCAAATCCCTTTGTTACAAACCTTAGCCATGAAAGTACGCACCTTCCATCCATGTCTTATTTTTTACATCTTCAAGTAGCTCAATCAAGTTCCAAACTTGATCATCAGACATGGATTGCAATTCGAACTCCATGGTTCCTAACCATTTATCCGAATTAGGAGTGGACATCGTCTCAAGATAGGAAGTAGGATCGTTATTCTCAATGACTTCCACTTTATTACTTTCCGATACGAGAAATCAATATTTCTTGAGTTCGGATCGTAACCTATCCGATCTACGATGTACTTGTGCATCTTGAACCGGTTCTACAATTCCTTGTGAACTTGGTTCCATCTCTACTCTTGGTTCCATGTCATTTTCAGGTTCTTGAACTTCTTCAAGATTAATTTTACTCCCACTAGATTCTTTATTGAGAAACTATTCTCAAGAAACGAATCATACAGAGCAACAAACATTTTGTTCTCTTTGCGGTCGTAAAATTAATTTCCAAAAATAACCTTGTCAGATTTGGCGCTAACTTATCAGAGACAAGTCTCTTCATATAAGCTTTGCAATCCCAAATCTTCATGAAATACAAACTAAGTTTTCTTTCATGCCACATCTCATGTTGGGCCTTAGGAACCGATTTAGTAGGGACTCGATTCAGTGTAACCGCATCATTTCTAATGCATATCCTCAAAAGGAAATAGAAAAGTCAACTTGACACATCATCAAATGAACCATGTCCTACAAGGTTCAATTCCTCCTCTCAAACACACCATATAATGTGGTGTTCCGGGTGGAGTCAACTCTGAAACGATTTCACAGTTTTGATATGATTGTCAAACTCTTGGCTCAAATATTCATTACCTTGATCTAATCTAATACTTAATAGTTTTGCCAAGTTTGTTTTGTACTTCATCTTAAAATGTTCGAAATATCTCAAACGATTCACCTTTTGACTTCATCAGATAGAAATAGCCATATCTAGATAAGTCACAAGTGAATGTGATGAAATACCGAAATCTTCCCCTAGCAATGCTACTTAATAGTCCACATACATCTCATGTATAAGGACCAATAAGTCACTAGCCCTCCCACTACTCTTAGTGTAGGGTGGTTTGGTCAATAATCCCAATAAACAAGATCCACATTCCTCAAATAATTCATAGTCATATGAGTCTAAAAGTCCATGTTAATGGAGTTTAGATATATGTTTCTTATTTATCTGACCAAACCGGCAATGCCATATGAACGTGTTGTTCACATTATTCGGTTTAGATTTCTCACTTATATTATAGATACCTTCAATATTATTTTGTTTCTTAACATCAAGGATATGAAGATTATTCAATGACATATGCAATACAATAAGGCATATCATTAAATGAATATAAAACTTCTTATTCTCAATAAGAAAATTATATCCTTCATCATCCATATAAGAAATAAAAATAATACTCCTACTCAAATCCGGAACGTTGTTCAAAACAAGTACTAATCCACTAGGTAAATTGACTTCATAAGTTCCTACGGCTAATGCAGCAACTCTTGCTTCATTCTCACACATAGGTTTAATTCACCTTATTTGAGTAACTTTCTATTCTTTATTCCTTGCACATTTAAACAAATGTGGGATCCATATCCGGTAACATATACCCAAGAACAAGAAGTTGAAAGGAAAATATCTATCATATAGATACTTGAAGTAGTAGCAATCATATTTTCCTTCTTCACCTTTTAGGCCTTCCTTTTAAGCCTTGCAACTTTGCTTCGAATGACCAATCTGATTGCAATGGTAGCAAACTGCATCCTTTTGAGACACTTTGGGTTTAGCCTCTTCAACTTTGACAACTTTTACCCTAGGTTTAGCAACCTTTGGTTTACCTACTTTGTGTTTCCTTTTAAACCCCTTTCTTGTGTTAACCATTAACACAACAAACCTCTCTTGTCTAGCTTGCACTTGGAACATTTTCTTTGGGCGTTGTGCTAGAACAAAAGCAGCTTCCATGTGTTCAAGGTTCTTCATAAGAGCCTTCAAACATGGTGGTAAGTATAAGGCAAACAACATCATAGGAATCATCTCTATATTTTCTTATGTTGCTCCTTATCTGCCCTTGGCAACATTTGTAGTGGGTTCAGCAGGAATAGATTCGTCAAGAACGTACACTTTTGCCTAAGAACTATTCTTTAAGCTTCTGATCCAATCAGAATAGTCTGTACCGTTCTATTCGAACTTTGTCCTTCATAAGGATGAATCGCAATTTATTGTGTAATGCTACTTCTACAACAAAATATGCAAACCATATGAACACATATCAATATCAACACATTTATCATCTAAGAGCAAATAATGTATTTCATAAATACTCCCACTAAATTATACACCTTCTAATACAAGCATGTATCATATAATTATAGTGGACTAAGATCCATATTTCCCTTAATTCCGGTTTAACTGAGCTAATGCCCGAAATCAAGCTATTTAGGTAGAAATATCAATCATATCTCTATATGACTCTTAGATCTTTTATGAGATTTCCTTAGACATCATATGTCAAAAACATGTTTTAAATCCCATCTATGCCTTGTCTCAAATCTCATTTGAAAGCACCAATTAAGTCAAAACCTTTTTCAAACGTATGAGACACGGAACGATGCACCTGACTATGGCTAAAACTACATCAACCATAATCTCATCTTGATCACAAATTAAGATATAATGATGCACCCAACTTTGGCTGAAACTACATCAAAGTACCCTAGAATTTCACAAGTGTTCTAATCAAGAAATGGCATAAGACTTAAATATTTAAAAGGTTTTCAACATGTAACAAACATCGCATGGTTGTAACATAGATCTCATGTGAACATAATCATGAACATAGGGCTTCACAAAATTTCATACAAACAATTTGATTTTAATTTTGAGAAATTACAAATCCAAATAATCATATTAATAGATCAATAACCTATATGATAAACTAATCAAATTAATTCATCATTAATCATGAACATGGCATATCATATATACTTGTTTTTCATAAAAACAAAAACACATGGAATCTAGATCTATTTCATATAACATGGTAGAAAATAATAAAATTAAATCTAGCATGCAATTTCAATCCTAATCATGGCAAGACAGGGCTCTGATACCACTGTTGGGTTTTGGGGTTACAAACGCAGCGGAAGACTTAGAAATAACAACAAAACTCTAGCCCTTAGATCCGTCTAGCATGAAGAGATTAGAAACCATGAAATAGAATTTACATACCTTAATGCGATTATGTTGATCTTTCTCAAACGGATCTTAGATTCAAATCTTATTTGAATCGATGAACAACCTTCAAATGTTTGAACCGTTGATGAAACTTGGATCTTCTTCTTCCTTGTTCTACCTTGGTGATGAAATCAACAATGGAGATTCAAGCTTTAGGAGATAAAGCAACCTTCCTCTAATGGTGATCCACACGGGAACGAATCAAGAACGCTTCTTATTGGATTGCTAGATTATCCTTCCCGATTATTGAAACAATTTCCATAATCAATGGTTAATAATATGGAATTTACTTGGAGTGTTTTTTATCTTTGATTCATAATCTAGATCAAAACATAGAGTTTCATAAACCCAAGTCTTAGAGACAGTTTTTGGCTGCACAATGATTTATATTTATATCAAATATAAATCCCTAACTCTTAGGGAGAAACCAAGTCCAAACCAAAAATCTTTCCAAACAAGGAGACAGCGTACGGACTGAATTTTGGTCGCTGGCACGAGTCGTGCCCAAGCCTAAATCAATCGTACCACGATTCGTGACTAAAATTACAGTCGTGCTAAAATTTGTCACGAGACGTTCCTTCTTTCACGAGTCGTGATCACGAGTCGTGCTCGTGGTCACGAGTCGTGCCAGGCAGATTGTGTCGCGCGATGATCCAAGCCAATGGCCAACTATGTCGCGCTACAAACCATGCCAGATTTCCAATTTCCAATTTTCAGCCAGAATCAAATTCGTTCTTTGTGTGTGACCCAAAAGGAATTATATTATGTTGGTAGTGAGTCAAAACATGACCTCATAAGACATAAATGGTTTCTAGCAAATCATTATATCCACCCAATTAATATAGCATCAAAGCTTTGATTCCTCGATATATCCAATGTCATAATCCCTTTGTCTACGATGTCCAATTGAACATGAGTCATGGTCTATGTCAACTCATTCCGTTCAATGCTTTCTCGATTCCGAATATGTTGATAATCCAAATGCATTTGATCTCTATCAAATCACTTGAGTATGGCCATACATTTCATCAACACTATTCATTGAGGGGCCCAAGCAAACATCTCTCTCATATAGAGAGAGACAAATCCCATCTTGACTTATCATTCTTCCCTACATGAATCCAATCATGCCAACATAGCCCTTATTGCTATCCGATTAAAGTTAGTGTTAGACTATATCAAACACCATCTTCACCATGTGGAAGACGATGATAATCTCAGGTACAAAGGATTCAATGACATGACTATCATGAGATTTAATCATGACAACAGACCATGCCATAAATCTCATAAGTAGGTCAAGTCCAGTACTTGTTCTCTAGCAAGTACCCATAAGTGTAATGTGCATCTCCATGCATATAATCATCTCCATGATTATCCATTACCAACTTATACTAGTTGTTTACAACAACTAGGGACGCGGTTCAATATAATAAACATGCAAAACATATAATGAACCAAATAAACTTTCTCTATAACAAATGATAAAGATGATACATAACGGTTTAAGTTAAACATAACTAAAGCCTAGGACATTACACCAACAATTCGAGCCTTAGTCTTTTTTATTGCGGTGTGAAGGGTTCTTGGCTTTGAACCTTCGCTTTCTGGGCTTTATGCCTATTATTCTGGCCAGATAACCAACGACAACCTCGGCCTAAAAACCAAGAATAACTCAGCCCGTACCTTTTCTCCTCCCTGAAACAAATTTGACCAATGGAATCAGTAGAATATTCTGGTCATTGAGAGTACGTTTGGATGGAACTTCCTAAGGCCGGAGGGTGTTGTTCCAATTAGGGTTTTTGCCAGTTTTTACCTTAGCCCATCTTAATATGAGGGCCTTCAAATTGCCATTGCTAAATACTTATCCCAATTCATGACTAAGGGAGTTAAGCCCGTCTTTGATGTGAGTGTGATCATAGACATCGAACCATTATGATCTTCGCAGGGGTGGCACCTCAAATAGAAGGTTGGTACTATGCCCCTAGGGTTGCTATTGAGCCCCTACTCCGTGATCCCGACTGGAGGGTTCACGAGCTTTTTGACTTTGAGTCTAAGTGTGGGATGTGCATGATGGGCGCGGTCTGCGAGCCTGCAGCTTGGATTGGTCTCTATTTTTGTCTTTGCTGAACTGTTTACTTATTGCTTTTGATTTCTTTTTGAACTGCGATCTAATCAGATGTTCCTTCTTTTATGCAGATCCAGCAGATTCTATAATGGCCCCCAAATCATCCCAATCTGAACTCAAGGCGGCCAGAGCGCGCCAGGTGGCAAAGGACAGTAAGGCAAGGCAAGATGCATTAAAGAAGACTCATGCCCCCAGGGTTACTTTGCCCGTGGTGGACAAGAATTCTGGCAGTCTGCTTTTTGGCGTCCATGGGGTGCCTACGACTAAGGAGCTGCCTCCTAGACCGCAGTCTAGCTGTGATAGCAGTCCAATTCTTGATCGCAGCATTTCCACCTCTCAATCTGACCTATCAAGGAAGCGGTCAGGCTCAGAAGTTGAAGGCGCTGGAAGAGACAAACAACAAAGGGTCCAGCGGCCTGAAGTGGTTACCATCCCCACCCCTAACTCATCAGCCATAGTGGGTTCAATTTGTGCTTATTCTTATCCAATTATTCCAATTGATACCCGCGAAGCTGCGTGGAGTCTGAGCAACAAGATAGGGGAGGTGCCTCCGGTCCAAGGGGTGGACATAAATTCCCGTAGAGGGCACAATTCGGTGGTAGGGCTTGGACTTCTGAACAGGCTCTATTCTCCTGACTTCTACGGGAACTTAGGGTCCAAACTTAACGCCTCTGCTTTGGCGGGAAACATTGGCTTAATGGCCACAGAGGTAATTCCTCACTCCTTCTTTTCCTCTAACTTTTCTATCTTCTTATGATCGCTACCCGATGACCGCGATTTTTTCTTTTACAGATGGCCAATGATGCCATAAGACTGACTTTGAGAGATTTCTGACGAGCAGTCTGGCTCCTTAATGATCGCGGTCTTGACTCTTGCGGTCTAAGTGCCCGCTGTGTTGGATATGTCACGTCATACTTGGCCTTTGTACAAGATCAAGCTTTAGGCCCGGTCTGAAAGGTTCGGGCTCATCATTATGCATATTTAAGTTTAAATATCATCCCAAATTAGGCCACAACCATAGGAAGAGATGCACGCAAGTTCTTACTTTGATTTTTTATATGAGCAATGCTAAGGCAACAAAAAGAGAAGGGGCATTTATCAAATACTACTTTTGAAAAATGGATATTACAAAAAAAAAAAATCATACAAGTTGTGTATTACAAAAAACTACTTTTTTATTATATACTCCCTCCGTCCCATTAAGCTTAAGAAGATTCCATTTTGCGCGGGAATTAAGGAATATTATTATAGTATTAGGAGAGAGAATGAGTGGAAGAAGTGTTGTGAGTGTGAAAAATTAAATAGGAGAGAGAATGAGTGGAGGAAATAGTAAATTATAATGTGTTGTGAGTATTAAAATAATGTAGGAGAGAGAATGAGTGGAGAGAATAGTGATTTAAGGTTTCCTTTTTGGGATTTCTTAAGACTTATGGGACGCCCAAAATGGAAAGTTTTCTTAAGACTTATGGGACAGAGGGAGTATATTTTTAAGGTTTTTTTTTTTTTTGTATTTATCTGTCAAATAACAGATAAATATATTTATTAGTTATAAACAATTGATAAATTCATTTATCAATTGTTTAACCAAAAAATCAAGCACAAAATATTCTTTAAAAAACTGATAAATGAATTTATCAGTTGTTTGATCATTTATCAGTTACAAACAAATGATAAATGCATTTATCAGTTATTTTAGTTGAAAAGACAAAACAAATTTTTTAAAAAATAGTTTTTTTGTAATATCACAAATTATATATATTTTTTGTAAATAGTATCTTTTTGAGGTTGTTTTTGGTAAAAACTCCAAAAAAGAATATTACAAAATCTTACCACAAATTAAGTTGGCATTTTTTCTTTTTTTTTTTTTCACTTAAAACTTTAAAATGAAATATCTTAATATTCGTAAGTCAAAAAAAAAAAAAAAAAAAAAAACACCGAGAGCACCATTGTGTTCGTATCGTCAAGATGAATCTAAATAGTAGCATCAACATATAATCTGAATCAAATTTATAAAGTTCACAATTGTTCCAAGTTCACAGTTATTTTTTAGAAGTTCACAATTGTTTTACACAATTGTTCAAATAACAACTAAGAGAAATTCACAGTTGATTTAGTTAAGTTCATAATTTTTGCATGAAAATGTCTTCTATTTTACTTAATTCACTGTTGTTTTAGCTAAGTTCATAATTGTTGTTAGTCTTTTATGGCCTGTATTTTTCTTTTTTATGAAATTAACAAAAACAATTGTGAAAAACAACTGTGAACTTAACAAATCTGTCAAATAATCTTATAAAATTTCAAAAATAGATGAATTAAGAGACTAAAACAACTGTGAATAAATATGTCAAATAATTTCATAAAATTACAAAAATAAAGGTCATAAAGATAAAAAAACAACTGTAAAGTTACCTAAAAACAACTGTAAACTTAACTAAAACAACTGTGAACTTAACAAATATGTCAAATATTCTCATAAAAAAACAAAAATAGAGATCATAATAAAAGACTAAAAACAATTATAAACTTAGCTAAAACAACTGTGAATTAAGTAAAATAGATGACATTTTCATGCAAAAATTATGAAATTAACTAAATCAATTGTGAACTTTTGTTAGTTATTCTTTGAACAACCGTGAAAAACAACTGTTAAATTGAAACAACTGTGAACTTTTCAAATTTGATTCAGATTATATGTTAATTCTAATAGTTTGATTCATTTTGACGATGTGAACACAATGGTGCTCTCGAATTTTATTTTTATTTTGACTTTTGAATTTTAAAATATTTTATTTTAAAGTTTTGAGGGTGGAAAAACGAGGGAGTAGAGATTGGCTGTGACAAGATGTCCCTTAATATCACGCGTGTCTTTAAACTAGCGAGAAAATAGGTGAAATTTTGATTATATTGTCGAACTAAGTGGTTAAATTTCAAAATCCTTTTCTTAGTTTAGTTGATCTTTTAAATTTGGGCGAAGGAATTAGTGGTACCCCTATTACTCATATCAGAAAGTTCTTACTTCGATCTTTATAGTATAGTATAGAATATCATAATTAACCCAAAAAAACTGAGAATATTCTAAAAGTGAAGAAATGTTATGGAAAATCTTAATGGTGAACAGTGAAATTGTTGGTGATTTTGTAATCATCAACTTATTTTATTGTAATGATGATTTACTAAGAGATCAATGTGATTCGTATTAGACTCGGATACGAGTAAGGGAAAGTGTGGAGTACACACTCGTTTGAACTAAAACGAAGTCAACCTCGATAAAGAAGTAAAAGTTAAAGGGTAGGACATTTTGCTGATGTGCTCGGCCGAGCAGAGTCCTTGACTCGGCCGAGCAGAGCTTAGCAGATTGGCCAAGTTTCTGGAGTGTCTTGCTCGGCCGAGGCATGTGCCTTGCTCGGCCGAGCAGTATGAACAACACGGCTGCAGTGCAGTTCATAAGACACGGCCGTGCAGCTTGGCAGAATTTCACTAGACATATGTGCTCGGCCGAGCGAGTCCCTTGACTCGGCCGAGCAGTTCCTGAACAGGTGCCTTTTCAAAGTGAAAAGACACATTGCTTGGCTAAAGTCAAGTCTTTTGAATGTAGCATTTTACTGATACCTCTCCATCTGTTTAAATACAGATGTTTGATCTCATTTGTAACACAAATAACATACAAGAGTGATACAACAATAACGAAAGCAAAACAATTCTCAAGTTTTTGATTTGTTCTCTTTGCCTAGAAAACAAATTGCGTGATTGTCTTATCCCAATAAAGATTTTGTGTAACCCATGCATTAAGGGTCGAAATACTTTATTCGAAAAGTGGTTATACACGATTCAATCACATATCCGGCCTCAGTATCAAGATCAAGACCCTAAATTCCCCTACAAACGAATAAAGTATTTGTGATACTCATGGCTGGTGGAAGTACTTTGAAGGAGATGACGACAAAGTTTGGAAAGCTAGACAAATTTGAAGGACAAGACTTCAGGCGTTGGCAGAAGAAGATGCACTTCCTTTTAACAACATTAAAAGTGGTGTACGTTCTATCTACCCCTATTCCAGAATTGCTTGAAGATGATAACTTGGAAGCAATCAGACGTAGATCGAAGTGGGAGAACGACGACTACATCTGCAGAGGACACATATTAAACGGTATGTCTGATTCTCTCTTTGACATCTATCAAAATGAGAAATCTGCTAAAGAGTTATGGGATTCTCTTGAATCCAAGTACATGGCAGAGGATGCTTCTAGTAAGAAGTTCCTTATGAGTAATTTTAATAATTACAAGATGGTCGATTCAAGACCTGTCATGGAACAATACAATGAACTCCTTAGAATCCTTGGACAATATACACAACATGGGTTGAAGATGGATGAGTCAATATCGGTTTCTAGTGTGATTGATAAGTTGCCTCCCTCCTGGAAGGATTTCAAACACACTTTGAAACATGGTAAAGACGATCTGTCTTTGGTTCAACTTGGTAGTCACTTGCGCATAGAGGAATCTCTTAGGGCGCAAGAGGATGACAAAGGCAAAGGAAAAGAAGTTGCTGGACCCTCGGTCAATATGATTGATGAGGGTGGAAACAATAAAAACAAAGAAAAGAAACGTAGTTTCAAAGACAATGGTTCTGGTCCCAACAAGAAGCCTAAATTGGCATGTTGGAAGTGTGGCAAATCTGGTCACTTTAAGAAGGATTGTCGTGTTGGAAACAACAAGAAAGGCGCAAGCACAAGTGGTTCGGGAAAGGGGTCTAAGGATCATTCTCAAAACCAAGGTCAGATTTTAATACATAGTTGGAATAGATTTATTAAAAATTCTGTTTCACTAATTTCTGAGGCATTTTATGTGCAGGATGATGCTATTGCGTGATGGATTGATTCCGGTGCCACAACTCATGTTTGTAAGGATCGTTGTTGGTTTAAGACATACGAACCAATGGAAGACGGATCTGTCCTTTACATGGGTGATGACCATTCCGCTCCTATTCAAGGAAGAGGAAGTGTGGTGTTGGAATTTAGTTCGGGAAAAACTATTTCTTTGTTTAATATTTTATATGTACCTAAACTTCGTAAGAATTTAATTTCTGGTCCTGTCTTGAACAAGTGTGGTTATAAACAAGTTTATGAATCCGATAAGTATATCTTATCAAAGTCGGGTGTATTTGTAGGATTTGGTTATTATAATAATGGAATGTTCATGTTGAATTTAAATAAAATCCCTGTTAACTCTAGTTCTGTTTATATGACTTCCTCTGTTGTTATCAATTCCTCATTATGGCATGCTCGATTAGGACATGTGCACTATAAAAGAATGCTTGAAATGTCCAAAGATGGTTTGATTCCTGTTATTGATAATAATACGGAAAAGTGTAATACTTGCATGTTGACAAAAATCACTAGAAAACCTTTTAAAAGTGTTACAAGGAATTCTGTAAAACTTGAATTGATTCATAGTTATTTATGTGATTTTCATGCAACTCCATCTTTAGGCAATAAAAAGTATATTGTCACTTTTATAGATGATGCTTCTAGGTTTTGCTATATTTACTTGCTGCATGCAAAAGATGAAGCCCTAGATAAATTTAAGATTTATAAAACCGAAGTTGAACTTCAACTAAATGGCTTGATTAAAACTTTACGTACGGATAGAGGTGGTGAATATTATGATCCTAAATATTTCCAATCCGTAGGAATAATTCATGAGACTACGGCTCCTTATGTACCACAATAAAATGGTGTGGCTGAAAGGAAGAATAGAACTCTTGAGGAAATGGTTAATGCCATGTTGTCTTACTCGGGCTTGAGTGACGGGTTTTGGGGTGAAGCCATGTTAACGGCTTGTCATCTATTGAATAGAGTTCCTAATAAAAGGAACAAGATTACCCCATATGAGCTTTGGTATAAGAAAAGACCAAACTTGACATTTTTGCGAGTTTGGGGATGTAGGGCCGTGGTTAGACTTCCGGACCCTAAAAGGAAAAAGTTGGGAGAAAAGGTATTGATTGCATCTTTGTTGGATATGCTTTGAGCATTCCAAGGCATATAGGTTTTATGTTATAGAACCTAATGAATTCATTTCTAGTAACACAATTATAGAATCGAGAGATGCAATCTTTGATGAGAATCGTTTCTCTTCAATACCTAGACCCAAGGATATTATACCAATGTCGGCTGAATCTCAAATGGATGATCATTCAATTGATGTACCAAGTGAGACACCCGAACCTCGTAAGAGTAAAAGAGTAAGGAAAGCTAAATCATATGGTTCTGATTTTCAACTGTATTTAGTTGTGGGATCAAGAGATCAAATTGAATCTCAATACTCTTACTGTTATAGTATAGAGGAGGATCCAAGAACCTATGATGAAGCAATAAAATCTCGAGACGCTGGTTTTTGGAAAGAAGCCATCGATGATGAGATTGGTTCTATTGTGGAAAATAATACATGGGTCTTGTCGATTTACCACCAGTGCCGTAAACCTTTGGGGTGCAAATGGATCTTCAAAAAGAAGATGAAAGTCGATGGAACAATTGACAAGTTTAAAGCTCGATTGGTAATCCAAGGCTTTAGACAAAAGGAAGGGATCGATTACTTCGATACCTATGTACCGGTTGCTCGTATCACTACCATTAGATTACTGATAGCTTTGGCAGCTATTCAGAATCTATTGATCCATCAAATGGATGTCAAAACAACATTTTTAAATGGTGATTTGGAAGAAGAAGTGTATATGAAACAACCAGAAGGATTTGTTATGCCAGGTAATGAGCATAAGGTATGTAAGTTAATTAAGTCATTGTATGGGCTGAAGCAAGCACCTAAGCAGTGGCATCAAAAGTTTGATGAGGTTGTTTTGTCGAATGGTTTTGTATTAAATCAGTCCGATAAATGTGTATATAGCAGATTTGATGAATCCGGTAAAGGTGTAATCATCTGCCTATATGTCGATGACATGTTGATTTTTGGCACAGACCAAAATGTAGTTGATAAAACTAAGAAGTTTTTGTCATCAAAGTTCTCTATGAAGGACATGGGAGAAGCCGACGTTATTCTTGGTATAAAGATTAAACGGATGAACAAGGGAATTGCAATTACTCAATCTCATTATATTGAGAAAATTCTCAAGAGGTTTAATTGTGATAATTGTTCTAAAGGTATTACTCCCATGGATCCTACTGAGAAACTTGTATCAAATACTGGTAAACCTGTGTCACAGCTCAAATACTCAAAAGCCATTGGCAGTTTGATGTATGCTATGACGGGCACTCGACCTGATATTGCTTATGCAGTTGGAAGATTGAGCAGGTTCACTAGTAATCCTAGTAGACAGCATTGGCATGCTATAACAAGGGTGTTCAAGTACTTAAAAGGTACTATGGACTATGGTTTGTGTTATAGTGGACATCCTTCTATATTAGAAGGTTATACCGATGCTAGTTGGATCAACCAAGAAGATTCATCTTCTACTAGTGATTGGGTGTTCTTGCTTGGAGGAGGTGCCATTTCTTGGGCTTCCAAAAAGCAGACATGTATTACACATTCTACAATGGAATCTGAGTTTGTAGCATTGGCTGCTGCTGGAAAAGAAGCGGAGTGGCTTGGAACTTGATATATGAGATTCCATTATGGCCAAAACCAATATCACCAATGTCTATCCATTGTGATAGTGCTGCCACCTTGGCTAGGGCCTATAGTCAGATTTATAATGGCAAGTCTAGACACTTGGGTGTCAGACATAGTATGATTCGGGAGTTAATCATGAATGGTGTGATATCAGTTGAGTTTGTTCGGTCGCAACAAAATTTGGCTGACCACTTGACGAAGGGGTTAGCCAGAGACTTGGTAAATAAGTCTGCAATGGGAATGGGATTAAAATCCATTTAATCCTCTAATTGTGAGATACCCAATTCCCTTCTAATACAACGTTAGAAACTTGAATTCAATGTGGAAAGCTCGCAGTTGGAGATTGGAACACATGTTATTATCTTTCCCAAGGTATGTGTTCAGACCTGCAAGTAAAGGTTAGGTTGAAGAATATCTTCTTAATAGTTCCTTTGAAAAATTGCAAATGCAGGTGCAAGATTAAAAGGAACTACCTATGTGGACATGAAGTTTTGCCGCTTCAAGAAGCTAGGACTTGACTTCTTATATGTTCACTATTGGATATGGACACATGGCTTGTAATAGTGTCAAGGTTAAACAAAGAGAATTGTACTGAACTTATGTGTATAGTATCTTCAGGTATTCATATGAGTTGACGGGTTCAATCGTTGCGACACCCCGATTCTCGAGTATTTGAAATGTGTATTATAATAAGATGAAAATTCAATCGCAAGACATTTTCATTTATGCATTCGTTTGTTTCGTTATTTATAAAGTTTAGTAAATCAAAGGATTACACTAAAATGGAGGGGATTTGTTGGTGATTTTGTAATCATCAATTTATTTTTAGACTCGAATACGAGTAAGGGAAAGTGTGGAGTACACACTCGTTTGAGCTAAAACGAAGTCAACCTCGATAAAGAAGTAAAAGTTAAAGGGTAGCACATTTTGCTGATGTGCTCGGCCGAGCAGAGTCCTTGACTCGGCCGAGCAGAGCTTAGCAGATTGGCCAAGTTTCTGGAGTGTCTTGCTCGGCCGAGGGATGTGCCTTGCTCGGCCGAGCAGTATGAACAACATGGCCGTGCAGTTCATAAGACACGGCCGTGCAGCTTGACAGAATTTCACTAGACATATGTGCTCGGCCGAGCGAGTCGCTTGACTCGGTCGAGCAGTTCCTGAACAGGTGCCTTTTCAAAGTGAAAAGACACATTGCTTGGCTAAAGTCATGTCTTTTGAATGTACCCTTTTACTGATACCTCTCCATCTGTTTAAATACAGATGTTTGATCTCATTTGTAACACATATAACATACAAGAGTGATACAACAATAACGAAAGCAAAACAATTCTCAAGTTTTTGATTTGTTCTCTTTGCCTAGAAAACAAATTGCGTGATTGTCTTATCCCAATAAAGATTTTGTGTAACCCAGGCATTAAGGGTCGAAATACTTTATTCGGAAAGTGGATTATACACGATTCAATCACATATTCGGCCTCAGTATCAAGATCAAGACCCTAAATTCCCCTACAGAAATCACACCATATTTGTATATTTAAGTGCTTAAAGAAAGTTTGTGATTAATTGGTATAAAATAAAGTCATTTTGTACCCCATAAAAATAATCATAAAGTCACTAACGAGATGAACAAAAGTTTTATTTTATAATCTAATAACTTAACTCACTTTTTATTCACTTATTTATTAATATGTATTCAATATTTTTTGAACATTCAAAAAATAAGTTAATAATTAAATTTATAAAATCAAAATTTCAAACACAATAAAAATTTACAACGATTTTAATAATCCTTAAAAAATAAATTTGTTATTGATAACACTAGTCAGTAACCCGTCGGTATCCGACGGTGAATAATTTTTTTTTTGATTAAGTAAATAATTATTTATGTGTTTTAATTGATTTTTAAGTAACAATATAAATCGAAATTGATAATCAATGTAGCGGATATTAGGAGTATAATTAATACAGAAAAAAGATGTTGACACATGATGTAACGTGAAAAACCCTTGAGATAACTATCTCGCCGGCACAAAATCACGGGTGGTTAGGTCCCTGCCTAACCAAAAAACATTATTAAGATTTTAGTGTTACAACTTTGGAAGATGAAGAGATATGGTTACAATAGCGTGAGTTTAATAATGTGTGCCTAAGTGTCAACATAATCTCTTCCATCTCCTATATATTTAAAGAAAAACAATATAAAAACAAAGAAAATAATAAGAAATTGCAATACTTTTGTTTAACCACAAATTGTGCGACATAAATTTTCAGAGTCTGTTGAAAACTTCCTTGTAGACTACATTCAGCGTCTTGTCATATGTTTGAGCATCTGAATCACAAATAATAACTTTAAGTCCTCTCTTGCTGGTTACTCTGGAAAATGCTACATAAATTTATCCGTGACTGAAAACAGGTTGTGAAAGATATAGTCCTACATGGGAAAGAGATTGTCCCTGACTCTTGTTGATTGTCATAGCAAAAGAAACGGCAAGTGGAAATTGCCTTCTTTGGAATCTTACCGGAAATTTTGTCTCATCTGACAGTGACATTATCATTCTAGGAATAAGCACCTTCATGCCAACATTCTTTCCCGAAAGCATCTTGGCTTCGACTACGTGCTTACCTAGATATATGTAACAAAATTAAGTATTAAATTATATGTATATAAAAAATAAAAAATTACTATATTTACCTAATTGAGTGACAATCATTCTGGTGCCATTACACAATTCAGCAGCTTGATCAAGATTTCTCAAAAGCATTACTATGCACCCAACCTTCAGCTTAATAATGTGATTTGACAATCCAGAACACTTGATAGTGTTTAGAAATTCAGGTGAGAATATATCTTCAGCACCATTTTCATCATCCTCATCCTTACAAATGGCATCAGAACTCATGTATTCAACTTCGTCTCTCGGAAAGAGTGACATGACATAATCATTTATGTTATCGACAATCTCATTTGTTGGAGCAAGCACAACTCTAGTCTGGAAGAATCCTTCGACATCCTTATTTTGCAATAAGTCAGGATATATATATTCGACTATTTTTGCAATAGGATCTGAAGCCTCACAAATCAATATATCATCAGGAAGGTTAATGTCAATTTCCCCGTCATTATCTCCACCGGCAATCCCATCTCCGACACTCAAGAGCCACTGAGAAAAATCTCTTATCTCTTCGGAATTATGAGAAGTAGAATCACCCTACATTAAGTTAAATATATACAAATTACTTAAATTGAAATAAAAATATTTAAGTAGATAAATAAAGGCTATTTAAGAATTACCTGCAACCTCATATTATGCGTCAATCTGAGAACCTCACAGTCATTCCATATTTTGGATGAACAGAGTGCAGCATGCACAATATCATGCCTACTCTCTTTAGGAACAACAGGTAAAATGCATGCAAGTCACCACCGAATACAATAACTAAACCACCAAATGGTTTATTGGAATATCTCCCCTGGTGTACGAATAATATCTCTGAGGCTACGATCGAGAGCCTCAAAACAATGTTTATGAGCCATTGGAGCTTCGTCCCATATAATTAGTTTGGTTTTACGTAGAAGTCTTTGCCTCATCCGTACCCGACTTTAGTTTACCGCAAGTTGAGCTCTCGTTTACTGTATCCGGATACCGAACCTAGAATGCGCGGTCCTACCTTTCGGAAGGAGCAATGAAGCTATGCCACCGGAAGCAACAGAAGAACAATATCTCTCCCCGCTCCTGTAATGCGTAACACGGTGTTTTCCATAAGAAGGTCTTTCCCGTACCACCATAACCATAGAGGAAAAACACACCACCATTTTCTCGATCAACAGCCGACATAATCTTATCATAAACACTCTTTTGCTCGGCTGTTAACTGAGGATGCAATCTGAAATGCTCAGCTTTCATCTCATCAATGTCATAAGATGTCTCATCTAGAATGAGCTTATTTATCGCATCACCAATGACTTTGCCCACCGGTTTAGGCATGCTTTAAATTTATGGAGACCGCGCAATTCTCGATCGCAACTTCTCAATTTCCGCCAAAGCAAGATTCTCGGGACTGTTCATTAATTAATTTCAAACCTGAAATTATAAAAAACAAAATAAATATATTAATATAGATAAATATATAGAATCATATTGTATAACTGTAAAGTAGAAATAAAATCATAATTGATATTTATTGTAAAACAAATATGTAAACATGAGACGGAATACTCGGATTATCGTGCATCCTCCGATACTTGTACTCTATATCATCAGATAATAAGTGCCAAGTCTTCTCCCATACCTCTCCCGGATTCGACATACTATTATATAGTAGCAACATAGAAAATAGTCTTCTCAGACTATCGGGCAACCTCCAATGACTCGCTTCTATAATTCCATCAACATATTTCTTGTCATCATCTAATAATCCCAGAGCGTAACATGCAGATTTGAAATCGGGATAAACAACGCGATTTACAGTTCTCAAATCCTTGAATTCCATGGGACCTGCTACATGATTCAACATTATCCTGAGGTAATACAATTCTCCGCAATTCATTGGAACATGATAAATACGCCCCACTGTAAAACGTTTATCTTTCCTCGGACTCCATTCACGTTTAGTTTTATCCCATACGAAATGATGAGGAAATTCACAGTATTTATATTTCCGAGCCTCTGAATGAATACTATTATACTCCATCCACTTCATAAATTGAGATTCTTTAACTGTCGCTTTATCCAAAACATCAGGAAGAAAGTCTCCGTCCTTGAAGGGGATACTATGGTCACCCTCCAAGTGAAAAGCCAAGCGCTCAACAGGAGGGATCCGATAATGTATGTTGAATCCGAAAATCCTCCACATAGCTTCACACGCAGAGACATATCGACAATCAATTTGCCTTTTCACCTCATCATTTTCGATTGCAAGGCATATCCTGTCGGTTCCCTTGTTTATATACTTGAACAAATACTTGATTGCCTTGCTCTGATTACAGTACTCGACATTTATGTGAGCTTCGTACTTTAGCAAAAGATATGGATTGAATGGGACAATTGAACAATTTTCGAGAGCAACTCCACCCTTATCAATTATGAAACCCGTGTCTCTTCGCCTATATACATGATACCCATTCTCGTCTACACGAGTGCGATCATTGAATGATTTAGGGAATTTCTTTGAGCACCTGTTGTGATCCATACACGGAGATTTAGGATTAGTAGCACCACATGATCCATGCAACATATATTCAGCAACTGCCTCGTATAATCTAGGATATTTCTCCTTTTTAGGAATCTCAGCAATAATCCACTTGTCAATATCTTCAGGATTATGACCCTGATCCTGGCGGTTAAGAAAGAGAAGAATATGAGCATGCGGAAGGTCCCTCTTCTGAAACTCCACCGTGTATATAACTGCATGAATCAATTAACAAAATAAGAGGAACATGCTAATAAAAAAATATAAATGATAAAACAATAAGAGGAAAATAAATAATATTTAAAGATTTACTTACTTGCTTTCGGAGTGCCAAATACTTTGCCTTCCTTGAAATCTGCAATCATCTGATTCAGCTTCATTCTAAATACCATGTTTAATACATCAGGCCTATCCTCAATCCTAATGCCATATTTTTTACAGAATCTCGTAATCTCCGGCCATTTAGGATTACACGTAAATGTTATGAAAAGTGACGGATACCCAGTCCATTTACATATAGCGAGAGAATCCTATTAATTTTGAGTCATCCACCGCTGCCCGCCGGTATAAGAGGATGACAATATAACTCGTCTCCCAGATGCTTCGTCGGTACTCCCCTTACCGATGCATCCGATAGATTTTTATAAGTTTCCATCCGAAGAGTAGGCTGATTGTAACGTATCCATTGAAGCCTCTGTGTATCCATCATAACATATGCATCAACCATAAATTGCTGCAGCAACCGACCGTTTCTCATAAGCTGTGATCCTTCTCTTATCCTCTCCTGAAGTCGAAAAGATAAAAACTCTTTTATTGACAAACTTGATCTCTTTGCCCCGGTGAAATAGCCCGGATCCGAGAAGGCTTCGCAGCCCCGGCATCTGGCATCTTTCGCGTTGGAGCGGTGTCTCGCCGTTTGTTTTCGCATTTGTAGAGTCGCCACGCCGTTTTTATTAAGCCCAAAACATTGAAAAAGGGCATCAGTTTAAAGATAATTTTAAACTGTTTTTGTGTGATGAGATTTTGAGTTCGGAGGTCAGATGACTCCTCGGGAAGAGAATATTAGAATATTAGAGCTCACCCGAGTAGCCTCGTAAAACGAGTCTTTCGGATACCCCTAATATCCTTTAAATGTTGTGTGTGTGTGTGTGCTTTTAAAAATGCATGCTGTATCGGATGTCTACATTGTATGCTATGTATGGAAATGTATTGAAATAGTAATGGAAGGAAGCCTTACCAATGTTGGTTCGTATCTGTCTTCCGCCTGGGGAATAGTGTTTGAGGCCTGAGTAGCGTTCCGGTATGGATACGGGATTGCTTCGAGAGGGCGGTTGTCTGCGGACGAGTTTCGGCGTGAGTTGAGGTTGTAGGCTGCGTTCGGGCGGAGGTTCGGCGTGCGTGGGGATCGTCGGGATCACTCGAGCGAGAGGTTCGGCGTGCGTTGTGGTGGCGGAGTCACTCGGGCGAGTTTCGGCGTGGTTTGGGATCGTCGGTTTGACTCGGAAAGAGCGGACACCGTGGAAAGACCGAGCAAGGCCTCGGAGTACCACGAGGGGCCTCGTAGTACCTCGAGAGTGCCTCGGGGGCGCGGGAGCGTCTCGGGAGCGCTCGGGGAGGCTTCGGAGCACCACGAGGGGGCTCGGAAGGCCTCGGAAGGATCCGAAAGGGCGGGAATGCCTCGGAAGGACTTAGAGGGGAAGCCGGAAGGCACTAGGGAGGAAGAGAGAAGTGGGAGGTGTGTGAAAATGAGGAGGGGGAGCCCTCTATTTATAGTGCCGGATTAGGTGCAAAGAGGTCCGTACGGACCTCACAGTAATCCGGTATTTTGGTTTTCCTCGATTTGAGGGAATCTGTGATGATGGAGGAATATTTGCAATTATGGTGTCCCCGAGCAATAAGGTCCGTACGGACCATCTTGCATGCAAAGAGGTCCGTACGGCCCAACTAAGCATGTGGGTAATCATTTCTTAAGGGATTTGATGGAATATTGTGGACTTTAAGGAGATTCCGTAATTATGACAACAAAGAGGTCCGTACGGACCAATATTGCTTTCCCAAATTTCACGAAAATTCCCGAAAGGTCCTTTTGTCCCTTTTTATCCCGGGAAGGCTCCTCCCTTGGTTTGGTTGGGGGTTTAGAGAGGGTTTTGAGTGAGAGGGTTGTCGAGGCTGCGTTGATGAGTCTGCGGTGTTTCCGTGTGTTTGAAAGGGGTGTGATCCAGTTGGGGTACTTACGAAGCCCTCGGCGACGTCACTTATGAAAGAAGTGGGGTCGCCGATAAGATAAGGGTCCTAATGTCGGATCGCGTCTTTGGGAGAGGAAGTGACCAGGTGGAGGTCGGTGTGAGGACGTGGTGGTGTCCTATTGTGTGACCGCTTAGGTCGGCAGCGCCGGACCACGTGATAGGATTCTACGTATCCCTGGCGGGAATCGAAGCACAGTCGTAGTTCGGGTGTGGGGTGAGTGTTTTGTGAATGCGGGCGTGGTGGTGCCACTGAAGTGTTGTGTGACCGCCGAGAATTGATAGTAAGGACGTGGTGGTGTGCACGGGTGACCGCATGGGTCGATGGCTGGACCATTTGTGGTAGGATTCCTACGTATCCACTGGCGGGAATCAAGCACAGTGTAGTTCGAGAGGTCGTGAAATCTGTGAGTGCGGGCGTGGTGGTGCCCTGAAGTGTGGTGACCGCCGAGGTCAATTGTGAGGACGTGGTGGTGTCCTGGGATGGAAATTTTACGATTTTCCTAATCGGGTGGTTTAAGGCCTTCCGGGGCCGGAGATAGTGATTTGGGAGGTTTATACGGTTTTGCGGACCGAGTGGTTTAAAGCCTTCCGGGCTAAAGATAGTATGAAGACTTGAGTCGTCTTCTGGTTGCAGTTTGCCATGCGTGAGGACTTTGAATCGTCTTCTGGCTGCGGTTGGTGCCACGCTGGAGGACTTTGAATCGTCTTCTGGCGGCAGTTGATGTTATGCGCGAGGACTTTGAATCGTCTTCTAGCCGCGATTGATGTTATGCGCGAGACTTTGAATCGTCTTCTAGCCGCGATTGATGTAATGCGCGAGGACTTTAGAATCGTCTTCTAGCCGCGATTGATGTTATGCGCGAGGACTTTGAATCGTCTTCTAGCCGCGATTGATGTTATGCGCGAGACTTTGAATCGTCTTCTAGCCGCGATTGATATTATGCGCGAGGACTTTGAATCGTCTTCTAGCCGCATTTGTGGAAGCGTGCGCCTTGTGCTTTGATAGCGAGAGGCGTAGATGCCTTTGTGTTTTTGCATGTTGAGTAGAAGGTTGGACTTACGATGACTGCCGGTGCTTGCGTTGCCGTTGAAGTGGGCAAGAATGATGGCCGGTGATTGCTTCACCATTTGGCATTTTGGAGGCGCTTCGTGCCTTGGGACTTGTACTCGGAGGTGTTGGCTCCTTTTTGTGCTTGTTTTGCCGTTTGAGTGGGCAGGGATGATGGTCGGTCTTTGAGGATATGCGAGTCTTGTATGACTTTCCTTTGACTTGTTGGGGAGGAGCTCGGGCTTACTTTGATGGCCGGTGCTTGCGTTGCCGTTGAAGTGGGCTAGGTTCGGGCTTACACTGACTGCCGGTGCTTGAATTGCTAGGGATGCGTGACCTTGTAGGGGCCCTTTCTGCTGAGGAGATGACTTCGGACCTCCTTTGAGGGCCAGTGGTTGAGTTGCCGTTGAGCGTTTGGAGGCGTCTTGTGCCTTGGGATTCGTGCTGGGAGGTGTTGGCTCCTTCTTGAATTGCCGTTGAGTGGGCGAGGACCGGTCTTACACTGACGGCCGGGGATTGCATTGCCGTTGGAGTGGGCGAGGACCGGTCTTACACTGACGGCCGGTGGTTGAATTGCCGTTGGAGTGGGCGAGGACCGGTCTTACACCGAGCGACGGCGGGGATTGCATTGCCGTTGGAGTGGGCGAGGACCGGTCTTACAGCAATAGCGGGGATTGAATTGTCGTTAGAGTAGGCGAGGACCGGTCTTACACCGACGGCGGAGATTGAATTACCGTTAGGTGGGCGAGGACCCGGTCTTACGTTGACGGCCAGTGGTTGAGTTGCCGTTGAAGTAGGCGAGGTTCGGGCTTACAACCTTTTGTGTGCCGGTAGTTGGAATTGCCGTTAGAGTGGGCGAGGGACCGGTCTTACGTTGTGGCAATGGGATTGATTTGAAGGGTTAAGGACCATTCTGCACTTGGATTTGCTGGAAAAGGCCTTAGGACAGCCAAGGGCAAAGATTATAAGGGCAGGAAAGTAATTTGGTCACCCCTTGCAAAGAGGTCCGTACGGACCAACCTGGTTGCAAAGAGGTCCGTACGGACCACCTTGGTTTTTTACAGTTCCCAGATTTTGACTGGGTTTAAAACCGAGGCATCCCCTTCATTTCCCATTTCCAGTTCGTGAACTAGGCGAGAGAGAGAGAGAAAAAAAATCCTCCATTGTTAACCAAAATCAACAATTTTTTGCTTGAATTGCTTGCCATGGCTGAAGGATCTCGAAGGAGTCGTCGTCAGCCTTGATCGAGGTGGTCGAGCAACGGATGGAGCTTCAAAGAAATTGGATCTCGTTTGTTCCATCTTCGAAGAACCCGGATGTCTTGTATCCGAATCCGGAGGTGCACAATCGTCGTTCTATGAACGTCGGAGAGGTAAGAAATCCGTTCCGTTTTGATTCCCTGCTCGAATTTTTGAATGCTAGAACTAGGTTTTAGTTTTTCGCATTTTGAATTTTTGTTATTATTATTTTTTTTATGCCTTTTGTGAAATTCTTGATGAATTGTTGAAAATGGACATGTAAAAATTGTGGGTATGTGTATTTTGTGCAGAAATGTGTAGATTAGCTCTTATTTGTGAAAATAAAGTGCCTCTCTAATGAAATGCATGCTTTGGTGTTTTGTACCGTATGCTATTTATGTATGTACATTATGAGAAAAATTATCGTGTAGTGATAATTTTTGTGAAAAAATGTGACATGTGCCGTGTTTCGTGACGGGTTTTGTCTGAAAGTGTATGCCGTGTAGGGACGGATTTTTTGAAAAATGTGTTATGCATATGTGTCGTGCCGTGTGTGCCATGTTTTTGGGTGACGGACTTTGTGGGGAAAATATGTGCAATATGTGCCGTGTGTTTGTGACGGGTTATATGTGCCTTTGCCGTGTTGGGACGGACTTTTTTTTTTTTTTGAAAATGGGTCGTGTAGGGTTTAATCCCTCTTTTGAGAAAATGTGTACAGTGTGTGCCGTGTTTTTGTGACGGACTGCATGGGAAAAATTATAATGTATGTGAAAATTATGTGCGACATATGCCGTGTTTTGTGACGGGATATATGTGAAAAATATGTACAATGTGTGCCGTGTTTTGTGACGGGTTATTTTTCATGGCTTTCCGTGTTGGGAAGGACTTTTGTGCCTTTTGTCTTATATTAAGTACTGTGATTGACGTACCTTTCTTTGTGTTTACTGCGGGATGCGAGACTTATGGCGGGAAGGCGAAGGATGAGACTTCGGG